>CATKUP010000841.1:0-58000 GCA_949786385.1 Onychomys leucogaster
ACTACATCGTTCACTGAGCTCACACATTTCTCTTCTTAACAGACAAGCATTGGATGTTAGAGGACCAGTGCTTTGTTTCAGTTTAAGAAGGAGAGTTGGACTAGATATGGTCCATATGTGTAGGAAACACCGTTCTTTTGTTCTCAGCACACTCACGTTTCCTGCTGTCTTAGAGACTCTAGAAAGCAAGAGCGTGCTTCTTGTTCTAAAGCAGAGTGTGATCAATGGATGAGAACACTGCTGTGTGTTTCACTTCAGAAATGGAGTTAAATCCCAGACTCTGAGTCTTCCACAAGCAAGACTTCGTTTCAGGTAAGGGCAGTCACTTTTCTGCTCAAACGAACTACATCGTTCACGAACCTCACACGTTTCTCATCTTAACAGACAAGCATTGGATGTTAGAGGACCAGTGCTTTTTTATCAGTTTCAGAAGAAAAGTTGGACTACATATGGTCCGTATGTGTAGGAAACTCCGTTCTTTTGTTCTGGGCACACTCAGATTACCTGCGATATTAGAGATTATAAAAGCAGGAGCATGCTTCTCGCTCTAAAGCAGAGTGTGATCCATGGATGAGAAGAATGCTGTGTGTTTCCCTTCAGAAATGGAGTTAAATCCCAGGCTCTGTGTCTTACTACAAGCAAGACTTCGTTTCAGGTAAGGGCAGGCACTTTTCAGTTCAAAGGAACTACATCATTCACAAAGCTCACACGTTTCTCATCTTAACTGACAAGCATAGGATGTTAGAGGACTAGTGCTCTGTATCTGTTTCAGAAGCAGAGTTGGACTAGACATGGTCCGTACCTGTAGGAAACACCGTTTTTTTGTTCTCAGCACACTCAGGTTTCCTGCTGTCTTAGAGACTTTAGAAAGCAAGAGCGTGCTTCTCGCTCTAAGGCAGAGTGTGATCCATGGATGAGAAGAATGCTGTGTGTTTCCCTTCAGAAATGGAGTTAAATCCCAGGCTCTGTGTCTTCCTACAAGCAAGACTTCGTTTCAGGTAAGGGCAGTCACTTTTCTGCTCAAACGAACTACATCGTTCATGAAGCTCACACGTTTCCCATCTTAACTGTACAAGCATTGGATGTTAGAGGACCAGTGCTTTGTATCAGTTTCAGAAGAAGAGTTGGACTACATATGGTCTGAATGTGTAGGTAACTCTGTTCTTTGTTCTGGGCACACTCTGATTTCCTGCTCTATGAGAGACTCTAGAAAGCAAGAGCATGCTTCTTGCTCTAAAGCAGAGTGTGATCCATGGATGAGAACTATGCTGTTTGTTTCTATTCAGAAATGGAGTTAAATCCCAGGCTCTGTGTCTTCCTACAAGCAAGACTTCGTTTCAGGTAAGGGCAGTCACTTTTCAGCTCAAACGAACTACATCGTTCACGAAGATCACACGTTTCTCATCTTAACAGACAATCATTGGATGTTAGAGGACCAGTGCTTTGTATCAGTTTCAGAAGCAGAGTTGAACTAGATATGGTCCATATGTGTAGGAAACACCGTTCTTTTGTTCTCAGCACACTCACGTTTCCTGCTGTCTTAGAGACTTTAGAAAGCAAGAGCGTGCTTCTCGCTCTAAAGCAGAGTGTGATCCATGGATGAGAACTATGCTGTGTGTTTTCCTTCAGAAATGTAGTTAAATCCCAGGCTCTGTGTCTTCCTACAAGCAAGACTTCTTTTCAGGTAAGGGCAGTCACTTTTCTGCTCAAACGAACTACATCGTTCATGAAGCTCACACGTTTCCCATCTTAACTGTACAAGCATTGGATGTTAGAGGACCAGTGCTTTGTATCAGTTTCAGAAGAAGAGTTTGACTACATATGGTCTGTATGTGTAGGTAACTCTGTTCTTTGTTCTGGGCACACTCAGATTTCCTGCTCTATGAGAGACTCTAGAAAGCAAGAGCGTGCTTCTTGCTGTAAAGCAGAGTGTGATCCATGGGTGAGAACTATGCTGTGTGTTTCCCTTCAGAAATGGAGTTAAATCTCAATCTTTGTGTCTTCCTACAAGCAAGACTTCCTTTCAGGTAACGGCAGTCACTTTTCAGCTCAAACGAACTACATCGTTCACTGAGCTCACACATTTCTCTTCTTAACAGACAAGCATTGGATGTTAGAGGACCAGTGCTTTGTTTCAGTTTAAGAAGGAGAGTTGGACTAGATATGTTCCATATGTGTAGGAAACACCGTTCTTTTGTTCTCAGCACACTCACGTTTCCTGCTGTCTTAGAGACTCTAGAAAGCAAGAGTGTGCTTCTTGTTCTAAAGCAGAGTGTGATCAATGGATGAGAACACTGCTGTGTGTTTCACTTCAGAAATGGAGTTAAATCCCAGGCTCTGAGTCTTCCTACAAGCAAGACTTCGTTTCAGGTAAGGGCAGTCACTTTTCTGCTCAAACGAACTACATCGTTCACGAACATCACACGTTTCTCATCTTAACAGACAAGCATTGGATGTTAGAGGACCAGTGCTTTTTTATCAGTTTCAAAAGAAGAGTTGGACTACATATGGTCCGTATGTGTAGGAAACTCCGTTCTTTTGTTCTGGGCACACTCAGATTACCTGCTATATTAGAGATTCTAAAAGCAGGAGTGTGCTTCTCGCTCTAAAGCCGAGTGTGATCCATGGATGAGAAGAATGCTGTGTGTTTCCCTTCAGAAATGGAGTTAAATCCCAGGCTCTGTGTCTTACTACAAGCAAGACTTCGTTTCAGGTAAGGGCAGTCACTTTTCAGTTCAAAGGAACTACATCATTCACAAAGCTCACACGTTTCTCATCTTAACTGACAAGCATAGGATGTTAGAGGACCAGTGCTTTGTATCAGTTTCAGAAGCAGAGTTGGACTAGATATGGTCCGTACGTGTAGGAAACACCGTTCTTTTGTTCTCAGCACACTCACGTTTCCTGATGCCTTAGAGACTGTAGAAAGCAAGAGCGTGCTTCTCGCTCTAAAGCAGAGTGTGATCGATGGGTGGGAACTATGCTGTGTGTTTCATTTCAGAAATGGAGTTAAATCCCAGGCTCTGTGTCTTCCTACAAGCAAGACTTCGTTTCAGGTAAGGGCAGTCACTTTTCTGCTCAAACGAACTACATCGTTCATGAAGCTCACACGTTTCCCATCTTAACTGTACAAGCATTGGATGTTAGAGGACCAGTGCTTTGTATCAGTTTCAGAAGAAGAGATGGACTACATATGGTCTGTATGTGTAGGAAACTCTGTTCTTTGTTCTGGGCACACTCAGATTTCCTGCTGTCTTAGAGAATCTAGAAAGCAAGTTCGTGCTTCTTGTTCTGAAGCAGAGTGTGATCAATTGATGATTACACTGCTGTGTGTTTCACTTCAGAAATGGAGTTAAATCCCAGGCTCTGATTTTTCCTACAAGCAAGACTTCGTTTCAGGTAAGGGCAGGCACTTTTCTGCTCAAACGAACTACATCGTTCACTGAGCTCACACATTTCTCTTCTTAACAGACAAGCATTGGATGTTAGAGGACCAGTGCTTTGTATCAGTTTCAGAAAAAGAGTTGGACTACATATGGTCTGTATGTGTAGGAAACTCCGTTCTTTTGTTCTGGGCACACTCAGATTTCCTGCTGTCTTAGAGACTCTATAAAGCAAGAGCATGCTTCTTGCTCTAAAGCAGAGTGTGATCCATGGATGAGAACTATGCTGTTTGTTTCTATTCAGAAATGGAGTTAAATCCCAGGCTCTGTGTCTTCCTACAAGCAAGACTTCGTTTCAGGTAAGGGCAGTCACTTTTCAGCTCAAACGAACTACATCGTTCACGAAGATCACACGTTTCTCATCTTAAGAGACAATCATTGGATGTTAGAGGACCAGTGCTTTGTATCAGTTTCAGAAGCAGAGTTGAACTAGATATGGTCCATATGTGTAGGAAACACCGTTCTTTTGTTCTCAGCACACTCACGTTTCCTGCTGTCTTAGAGAATCTAGATAGCAAGAGCGTGCTTCTTGTTCTGAAGCAGAGTGTGATCCATTGATGATTACACTGCTGTGTGTTTCACTTCAGAAATGGAGTTAAATCCCAGGCTCTGTGTCTTCCTACAAGCAAGACTTCGTTTCAGGTAAGGGCAGTCACTTTTCTGCTCAAACGAACTACATCGTTCATGAAGCTCACACGTTTCCCATCTTAACTGTACAAGCATTGGATGTTAGAGGACCAGTGCTTTGTATCAGTTTCAGAAGAAGAGTTGGACTACATATGGTCTGTATGTGTAGGTAACTCTGTTCTTTGTTCTGGGCACACTCTGATTTCCTGCTCTATGAGAGACTCTAGAAAGCAAGAGCGTGCTTCTTGCTGTAAAGCAGAGTGTGATCCATGGGTGAGAACTATGCTGTGTGTTTCCCTTCAGAAATGGAGTTAAATCTCAATCTTTGTGTCTTCCTACAAGCAAGACTTCATTTCAGGTAACGGCAGTCACTTTTCAGCTCAAACGAACTACATCGTTCACTGAGCTCACACATTTCTCTTCTTAACAGACAAGCATTGGATGTTAGAGGACCAGTGCTTTGTTTCAGTTTAAGAAGGAGAGTTGGACTAGATATGGTCCATATGTGTAGGAAACACCGTTCTTTTGTTCTCAGCACACTCACGTTTCCTGCTGTCTTAGAGACTCTAGAAAGCAAGAGTGTGCTTCTTGTTCTAAAGCAGAGTGTGATCAATGGATGATTACACTGCTGTGTGTTTCACTTCAGAAATGGAGTTAAATCCCAGGCTCTGTGTCTTCCTACAAGCAAGACTTCGTTTCAGGTAAGGGCAGTCACTTTTCTGCTCAAACGAACTACATCGTTCATGAAGCTCACACGTTTCCCATCTTAACTGTACAAGCATTGGATGTTAGAGGACCAGTGCTTTGTATCAGTTTCAGAAGAAGAGTTGGACTACATATGGTCTGTATGTGTAGGTAACTCTGTTCTTTGTTCTGGGCACACTCTGATTTCCTGCTCTATGAGAGACTCTAGAAAGCAAGAGCGTGCTTCTTGCTGTAAAGCAGAGTGTGATCCATGGGTGAGAACTATGCTGTGTGTTTCCCTTCAGAAATGGAGTTAAATCTCAATCTTTGTGTCTTCCTACAAGCAAGACTTCGTTTCAGGTAACGGCAGTCACTTTTCAGCTCAAACGAACTACATCGTTCACTGAGCTCACACATTTCTCTTCTTAACAGACAAGCATTGGATGTTAGAGGACCAGTGCTTTGTTTCAGTTTAAGAAGGAGAGTTGGACTAGATATGGTCCATATGTGTAGGAAACACCGTTCTTTTGTTCTCAGCACACTCACGTTTCCTGCTGTCTTAGAGACTCTAGAAAGCAAGAGTGTGCTTCTTGTTCTAAAGCACAGTGTGATCAATGGATGAGAACACTGCTGTGTGTTTCACTTCAGAAATGGAGTTAAATCCCAGGCTCTGAGTCTTCCTACAAGCAAGACTTCGTTTCAGGTAAGGGCAGTCACTTTTCTGCTCAAACGAACTACATCGTTCACGAACCTCACACGTTTCTCATCTTAACAGACAAGCATTGGATGTTAGAGGACCAGTGCTTTTTTATCAGTTTCAAAAGAAGAGTTGGACTACATATGGTCCGTATGTGTAGGAAACTCCGTTCTTTTGTTCTGGGCACACTCAGATTACCTGCTATATTAGAGATTCTAAAAGCAGGAGCGTGCTTCTCGCTCTAAAGCCGAGTGTGATCCATGGATGAGAAGAATGCTGTGTGTTTCCCTTCAGAAATGGAGTTAAATCCCAGGCTCTGTGTCTTACTACAAGCAAGACTTCATTTCAGGTAAGGGCAGTCACTTTTCAGTTCAAAGGAACTACATCATTCACAAAGCTCACACGTTTCTCATCTTAACTGACAAGCATAGGATGTTAGAGGACCAGTGCTTTGTATCAGTTTCAGAAGCAGAGTTGGACTAGATATGGTCCATATGTGTAGGAAACACCGTTCTTTTGTTCTCAGCACACTCACGTTTCCTGATGCCTTAGAGACTGTAGAAAGCAAGAGCGTGCTTCTCGCTCTAAAGCAGAGTGTGATCCATGGGTGAGAACTATGCTGTGTGTTTCATTTCAGAAATGGAGTTAAATCCCAGGCTCTGTGTCTTCCTACAAGCAAGACTTCGTTTCAGGTAAGGGCAGTCACTTTTCTGCTCAAACGAACTACATCGTTCATGAAGCTCACACGTTTCCCATCTTAACTGTACAAGCATTGGATGTTAGAGGACCAGTGCTTTGTATCAGTTTCAGAAGAAGAGATGGACTACATATGGTCTGTATGTGTAGGAAACTCTGTTCTTTGTTCTGGGCACACTCAGATTTCCTGCTGTCTTAGAGAATCTAGAAAGCAAGTTCGTCCTTCTTGTTCTGAAGCAGAGTGTGATCAATTGATGATTACACTGCTGTGTGTTTCACTTCAGAAATGGAGTTAAATCCCAGGCTCTGATTTTTCCTACAAGCAAGACTTCGTTTCAGGTAAGGGCATTCACTTTTCTGCTCAAACGAACTACATCGTTCACTGAGCTCACACATTTCTCTTCTTAACAGACAAGCATTGGATGTTAGAGGACCAGTGCTTTGTTTCAGTTTAAGAAGGAGAGTTGGACTAGATATGGTCCATATGTGTAGGAAACACCGTTCTTTTGTTCTCAGCACACTCACGTTTCCTGCTGTCTTAGAGACTCTAGAAAGCAAGAGCGTGCTTCTTGTTCTAAAGCAGAGTGTGATCAATGGATGAGAACACTGCTTTGTGTTTCACTTCAGAAATGGAGTTAAATCCGAGGCTCTGCGTCTTCCTACAAGCAAGACTTCGTTTCAGGTAAGGGCAGTCACTTTTCTGCTCAAACGAACTACATCGTTCACGAACCTCACACGTTTCTCATCTTAACAGACAAGCATTGGATGTTAGAGGACCAGTGCTTTGTATCAGTTTCAGAAGAAGAGATGGACTACATATGGTCTGTAATTGTAGGAAACTCTGTTCTTTGTTCTGGGCACACTCAGATTTCCTGCTGTCTTAGAGAATCTAGAAAGCAAGTTCGTGCTTCTTGTTCTGAAGCAGAGTGTGATCAATTGATGATTACACTGCTGTGTGTTTCACTTCAGAAATGGAGTTAAATCCCAGGCTCTGATTTTTCCTACAAGCAAGACTTCGTTTCAGGTAAGGGCAGTCACGATTCTGCTAAAACGAACTACATCGTTCACTGAGCTCACACATTTCTCTTCTTAACAGACAAGCATTGGATGTTAGAGGACCAGTGCTTTGTTTCAGTTTAAGAAGGAGAGTTGGACTAGATATGTTCCATATGTGTAGGAAACACCGTTCTTTTGTTCTCAGCACACTCACGTTTCCTGCTGTCTTAGAGACTCTAGAAAGCAAGAGCGTGCTTCTTGTTCTAAAGCAGAGTGTGATCAATGGATGAGAACACTGCTGTGTGTTTCACTTCAGAAATGGAGTTAAATCCCAGGCTCTGAGTCTTCCTACAAGCAAGACTTCGTTTCAGGTAAGGGCAGTCACTTTTCTGCTCAAACGAACTACATCGTTCACGAACCTCACACGTTTCTCATCTTAACAGACAAGCATTGGATGTTAGAGGACCAGTGCTTTTTTATCAGTTTCAGAAGAAGAGTTGGACTACATATGGTCCGTATGTGTAGGAAACTCCGTTCTTTTGTTCTGGGCACACTCAGATTACCTGCTATATTAGAGATTCTAAAAGCAGGAGCATGCTTCTCGCTCTAAAGCAGAGTGTGATCCATGGATGAGAAGAATGCTGTGTGTTTCCCTTCAGAAATGGAGTTAAATCCCAGGCTCTGTGTCTTACTACAAGCAAGACTTCGTTTCAGGTAAGGGCAGTCACTTTTCAGTTCAAAGGAACTACATCATTCACAAAGCTCACACGTTTCTCATCTTAACTGACAAGCATAGGATGTTAGAGGACCAGTGCTTTGTATCAGTTTCAGAAGCAGAGTTGGACTAGATATGGTCCGTACGTGTAGGAAACACCGTTCTTTTGTTCTCAGCACACTCACGTTTCCTGATGCCTTAGAGACTGTAGAAAGCAAGAGCGTGCTTCTCGCTCTAAAGCAGAGTGTGATCGATGGGTGAGAACTATGCTGTGTGTTTCATTTCAGAAATGGAGTTAAATCCCAGGCTCTGTGTCTTCCTACAAGCAAGACTTCGTTTCAGGTAAGGGCAGTCACTTTTCTGCTCAAACGAACTACATCGTTCATGAAGCTCACACGTTTCCCATCTTAACTGTACAAGCATTGGATGTTAGAGGACCAGTGCTTTGTATCAGTTTCAGAAGAAGAGATGGACTACATATGGTCTGTATGTGTAGGAAACTCTGTTCTTTGTTCTGGGCACACTCAGATTTCCTGCTGTCTTAGAGAATCTAGAAAGCAAGTTCGTGCTTCTTGTTCTGAAGCAGAGTGTGATCAATTGATGATTACACTGCTGTGTGTTTCACTTCAGAAATGGAGTTAAATCCCAGGCTCTGATTTTTCCTACAAGCAAGACTTCGTTTCAGGTAAGGGCAGTCACTTTTCTGCTCAAACGAACTACATCGTTCACTGAGCTCACACATTTCTCTTCTTAACAGACAAGCATTGGATGTTAGAGGACCAGTGCTTTGTATCAGTTTCAGGAAAAGAGTTGGACTACATATGGTCTGTATGTGTAGGAAAATCCGTTCTTTTGTTCTGGGCACACTCAGATTTCCTGCTGTCTTAGAGACTCTATAAAGCAAGAGCATGCTTCTTGCTCTAAAGCAGAGTGTGATCCATGGATGAGAACTATGCTGTTTGTTTCTATTCAGAAATGGAGTTAAATCCCAGGCTCTGTGTCTTCCTACAAGCAAGACTTCGTTTCAGGTAAGGGCAGTCACTTTTCAGCTCAAACGAACTACATCGTTCACGAAGATCACACGTTTCTCATCTTAAGAGACAATCATTGGATGTTAGAGGACCAGTGCTTTGTATCAGTTTCAGAAGCAGAGTTGAACTAGATATGGTCCATATGTGTAGGAAACACCGTTCTTTTTTTCTCAGCACACTCACGTTTCCTGCTGTCTTAGAGAATCTAGATAGCAAGAGCGTGCTTCTTGTTCTGAAGCAGAGTGTGATCCATTGATGATTACACTGCTGTGTGTTTCACTTCAGAAATGGAGTTAAATCCCAGGCTCTGTGTCTTCCTACAAGCAAGACTTCGTTTCAGGTAAGGGCAGTCACTTTTCTGCTCAAACGAACTACATCGTTCATGAAGCTCACACGTTTCCCATCTTAACTGTACAAGCATTGGATGTTAGAGGACCAGTGCTTTGTATCAGTTTCAGAAGAAGAGTTGGACTACATATGGTCTGTATGTGTAGGTAACTCTGTTCTTTGTTCTGGGCACACTCTGATTTCCTGCTCTATGAGAGACTCTAGAAAGCAAGAGCGTGCTTCTTGCTGTAAAGCAGAGTGTGATCCATGGGTGAGAACTATGCTGTGTGTTTCCCTTCAGAAATGGAGTTAAATCTCAATCTTTGTGTCTTCCTACAAGCAAGACTTCGTTTCAGGTAACGGCAGTCACTTTTCAGCTCAAACGAACTACATCGTTCACTGAGCTCACACATTTCTCTTCTTAACAGACAAGCATTGGATGTTAGAGGACCAGTGCTTTGTTTCAGTTTAAGAAGGAGAGTTGGACTAGATATGGTCCATATGTGTAGGAAACACCGTTCTTTTGTTCTCAGCACACTCACGTTTCCTGCTGTCTTAGAGACTCTAGAAAGCAAGAGTGTGCTTCTTGTTCTAAAGCAGAGTGTGATCAATGGATGAGAACACTGCTGTGTGTTTCACTTCAGAAATGGAGTTAAATCCCAGGCTCTGAGTCTTCCTACAAGCAAGACTTCGTTTCAGGTAAGGGCAGTCACTTTTCTGCTCAAACGAACTACATCGTTCACGAACCTCACACGTTTCTCATCTTAACAGACAAGCATTGGATGTTAGAGGACCAGTGCTTTTTTATCAGTTTCAAAAGAAGAGTTGGACTACATATGGTCCGTATGTGTAGGAAACTCCGTTCTTTTGTTCTGGGCACACTCAGATTACCTGCTATATCAGAGATTCTAAAAGCAGGAGCGTGCTTCTCGCTCTAAAGCCGAGTGTGATCCATGGATGAGAAGAATGCTGTGTGTTTCCCTTCAGAAATGGAGTTAAATCCCAGGCTCTGTGTCTTACTACAAGCAAGACTTCATTTCAGGTAAGGGCAGTCACTTTTCAGTTCAAAGGAACTACATCATTCACAAAGCTCACACGTTTCTCATCTTAACTGACAAGCATAGGATGTTAGAGGACCAGTGCTTTGTATCAGTTTCAGAAGCAGAGTTGGACTAGATATGGTCCATATGTGTAGGAAACACCGTTCTTTTGTTCTCAGCACACTCACGTTTCCTGATGCCTTAGAGACTGTAGAAAGCAAGAGCGTGCTTCTCGCTCTAAAGCAGAGTGTGATCCATGGGTGAGAACTATGCTGTGTGTTTCATTTCAGAAATGGAGTTAAATCCCAGGCTCTGTGTCTTCCTACAAGCAAGACTTCGTTTCAGGTAAGGGCAGTCACTTTTCTGCTCAAACGAACTACATCGTTCATGAAGCTCACACGTTTCCCATCTTAACTGTACAAGCATTGGATGTTAGAGGACCAGTGCTTTGTATCAGTTTCAGAAGAAGAGATGGACTACATATGGTCTGTATGTGTAGGAAACTCTGTTCTTTGTTCTGGGCACACTCAGATTTCCTGCTGTCTTAGAGAATCTAGAAAGCAAGTTCGTCCTTCTTGTTCTGAAGCAGAGTGTGATCAATTGATGATTACACTGCTGTGTGTTTCACTTCAGAAATGGAGTTAAATCCCAGGCTCTGATTTTTCCTACAAGCAAGACTTCGTTTCAGGTAAGGGCAGTCACTTTTCTGCTCAAACGAACTACATCGTTCACTGAGCTCACACATTTCTCTTCTTAACAGACAAGCATTGGATGTTAGAGGACCAGTGCTTTGTTTCAGTTTAAGAAGGAGAGTTGGACTAGATATGGTCCATATGTGTAGGAAACACCGTTCTTTTGTTCTCAGCACACTCACGTTTCCTGCTGTCTTAGAGACTCTAGAAAGCAAGAGTGTGCTTCTTGTTCTAAAGCAGAGTGTGATCAATGGATGATTACACTGCTGTGTGTTTCACTTCAGAAATGGAGTTAAATCCCAGGCTCTGTGTCTTCCTACAAGCAAGACTTCGTTTCAGGTAAGGGCAGTCACTTTTCTGCTCAAACGAACTACATCGTTCATGAAGCTCACACGTTTCCCATCTTAACTGTACAAGCATTGGATGTTAGAGGACCAGTGCTTTGTATCAGTTTCAGAAGAAGAGTTGGACTACATATGGTCTGTATGTGTAGGTAACTCTGTTCTTTGTTCTGGGCACACTCTGATTTCCTGCTCTATGAGAGACTCTAGAAAGCAAGAGCGTGCTTCTTGCTGTAAAGCAGAGTGTGATCCATGGGTGAGAACTATGCTGTGTGTTTCCCTTCAGAAATGGAGTTAAATCTCAATCTTTGTGTCTTCCTACAAGCAAGACTTCATTTCAGGTAACGGCAGTCACTTTTCAGCTCAAACGAACTACATCGTTCACTGAGCTCACACATTTCTCTTCTTAACAGACAAGCATTGGATGTTAGAGGACCAGTGCTTTGTTTCAGTTTAAGAAGGAGAGTTGGACTAGATATGGTCCATATGTGTAGGAAACACCGTTCTTTTGTTCTCAGCACACTCACGTTTCCTGCTGTCTTAGAGACTCTAGAAAGCAAGAGTGTGCTTCTTGTTCTAAAGCAGAGTGTGATCAATGGATGATTACACTGCTGTGTGTTTCACTTCAGAAATGGAGTTAAATCCCAGGCTCTGTGTCTTCCTACAAGCAAGACTTCGTTTCAGGTAAGGGCAGTCACTTTTCTGCTCAAACGAACTACATCGTTCATGAAGCTCACACGTTTCCCATCTTAACTGTACAAGCATTGGATGTTAGAGGACCAGTGCTTTGTATCAGTTTCAGAAGAAGAGTTGGACTACATATGGTCTGTATGTGTAGGTAACTCTGTTCTTTGTTCTGGGCACACTCTGATTTCCTGCTCTATGAGAGACTCTAGAAAGCAAGAGCGTGCTTCTTGCTGTAAAGCAGAGTGTGATCCATGGGTGAGAACTATGCTGTGTGTTTCCCTTCAGAAATGGAGTTAAATCTCAATCTTTGTGTCTTCCTACAAGCAAGACTTCGTTTCAGGTAACGGCAGTCACTTTTCAGCTCAAACGAACTACATCGTTCACTGAGCTCACACATTTCTCTTCTTAACAGACAAGCATTGGATGTTAGAGGACCAGTGCTTTGTTTCAGTTTAAGAAGGAGAGTTGGACTAGATATGGTCCATATGTGTAGGAAACACCGTTCTTTTGTTCTCAGCACACTCACGTTTCCTGCTGTCTTAGAGACTCTAGAAAGCAAGAGTGTGCTTCTTGTTCTAAAGCAGAGTGTGATCAATGGATGAGAACACTGCTGTGTGTTTCACTTCAGAAATGGAGTTAAATCCCAGGCTCTGAGTCTTCCTACAAGCAAGACTTCGTTTCAGGTAAGGGCAGTCACTTTTCTGCTCAAACGAACTACATCGTTCACGAACCTCACACGTTTCTCATCTTAACAGACAAGCATTGGATGTTAGAGGACCAGTGCTTTTTTATCAGTTTCAAAAGAAGAGTTGGACTACATATGGTCCGTATGTGTAGGAAACTCCGTTCTTTTGTTCTGGGCACACTCAGATTACCTGCTATATTAGAGATTCTAAAAGCAGGAGCGTGCTTCTCGCTCTAAAGCCGAGTGTGATCCATGGATGAGAAGAATGCTGTGTGTTTCCCTTCAGAAATGGAGTTAAATCCCAGGCTCTGTGTCTTACTACAAGCAAGACTTCATTTCAGGTAAGGGCAGTCACTTTTCAGTTCAAAGGAACTACATCATTCACAAAGCTCACACGTTTCTCATCTTAACTGACAAGCATAGGATGTTAGAGGACCAGTGCTTTGTATCAGTTTCAGAAGCAGAGTTGGACTAGATATGGTCCATATGTGTAGGAAACACCGTTCTTTTGTTCTCAGCACACTCACGTTTCCTGATGCCTTAGAGACTGTAGAAAGCAAGAGCGTGCTTCTCGCTCTAAAGCAGAGTGTGATCCATGGGTGAGAACTATGCTGTGTGTTTCATTTCAGAAATGGAGTTAAATCCCAGGCTCTGTGTCTTCCTACAAGCAAGACTTCGTTTCAGGTAAGGGCAGTCACTTTTCTGCTCAAACGAACTACATCGTTCATGAAGCTCACACGTTTCCCATCTTAACTGTACAAGCATTGGATGTTAGAGGACCAGTGCTTTGTATCAGTTTCAGAAGAAGAGATGGACTACATATGGTCTGTATGTGTAGGAAACTCTGTTCTTTGTTCTGGGCACACTCAGATTTCCTGCTGTCTTAGAGAATCTAGAAAGCAAGTTCGTCCTTCTTGTTCTGAAGCAGAGTGTGATCAATTGATGATTACACTGCTGTGTGTTTCACTTCAGAAATGGAGTTAAATCCCAGGCTCTGATTTTTCCTACAAGCAAGACTTCGTTTCAGGTAAGGGCATTCACTTTTCTGCTCAAACGAACTACATCGTTCACTGAGCTCACACATTTCTCTTCTTAACAGACAAGCATTGGATGTTAGAGGACCAGTGCTTTGTTTCAGTTTAAGAAGGAGAGTTGGACTAGATATGGTCCATATGTGTAGGAAACACCGTTCTTTTGTTCTCAGCACACTCACGTTTCCTGCTGTCTTAGAGACTCTAGAAAGCAAGAGCGTGCTTCTTGTTCTAAAGCAGAGTGTGATCAATGGATGAGAACACTGCTTTGTGTTTCACTTCAGAAATGGAGTTAAATCCGAGGCTCTGCGTCTTCCTACAAGCAAGACTTCGTTTCAGGTAAGGGCAGTCACTTTTCTGCTCAAACGAACTACATCGTTCACGAACCTCACACGTTTCTCATCTTAACAGACAAGCATTGGATGTTAGAGGACCAGTGCTTTGTATCAGTTTCAGAAGAAGAGATGGACTACATATGGTCTGTAATTGTAGGAAACTCTGTTCTTTGTTCTGGGCACACTCAGATTTCCTGCTGTCTTAGAGAATCTAGAAAGCAAGTTCGTGCTTCTTGTTCTGAAGCAGAGTGTGATCAATTGATGATTACACTGCTGTGTGTTTCACTTCAGAAATGGAGTTAAATCCCAGGCTCTGATTTTTCCTACAAGCAAGACTTCGTTTCAGGTAAGGGCAGTCACGATTCTGCTAAAACGAACTACATCGTTCACTGAGCTCACACATTTCTCTTCTTAACAGACAAGCATTGGATGTTAGAGGACCAGTGCTTTGTTTCAGTTTAAGAAGGAGAGTTGGACTAGATATGTTCCATATGTGTAGGAAACACCGTTCTTTTGTTCTCAGCACACTCACGTTTCCTGCTGTCTTAGAGACTCTAGAAAGCAAGAGCGTGCTTCTTGTTCTAAAGCAGAGTGTGATCAATGGATGAGAACACTGCTGTGTGTTTCACTTCAGAAATGGAGTTAAATCCCAGGCTCTGAGTCTTCCTACAAGCAAGACTTCGTTTCAGGTAAGGGCAGTCACTTTTCTGCTCAAACGAACTACATCGTTCACGAACCTCACACGTTTCTCATCTTAACAGACAAGCATTGGATGTTAGAGGACCAGTGCTTTTTTATCAGTTTCAGAAGAAGAGTTGGACTACATATGGTCCGTATGTGTAGGAAACTCCGTTCTTTTGTTCTGGGCACACTCAGATTACCTGCTATATTAGAGATTCTAAAAGCAGGAGCATGCTTCTCGCTCTAAAGCAGAGTGTGATCCATGGATGAGAAGAATGCTGTGTGTTTCCCTTCAGAAATGGAGTTAAATCCCAGGCTCTGTGTCTTACTACAAGCAAGACTTCGTTTCAGGTAAGGGCAGTCACTTTTCAGTTCAAAGGAACTACATCATTCACAAAGCTCACACGTTTCTCATCTTAACTGACAAGCATAGGATGTTAGAGGACCAGTGCTTTGTATCAGTTTCAGAAGCAGAGTTGGACTAGATATGGTCCGTACGTGTAGGAAACACCGTTCTTTTGTTCTCAGCACACTCACGTTTCCTGATGCCTTAGAGACTGTAGAAAGCAAGAGCGTGCTTCTCGCTCTAAAGCAGAGTGTGATCGATGGGTGAGAACTATGCTGTGTGTTTCATTTCAGAAATGGAGTTAAATCCCAGGCTCTGTGTCTTCCTACAAGCAAGACTTCGTTTCAGGTAAGGGCAGTCACTTTTCTGCTCAAACGAACTACATCGTTCATGAAGCTCACACGTTTCCCATCTTAACTGTACAAGCATTGGATGTTAGAGGACCAGTGCTTTGTATCAGTTTCAGAAGAAGAGATGGACTACATATGGTCTGTATGTGTAGGAAACTCTGTTCTTTGTTCTGGGCACACTCAGATTTCCTGCTGTCTTAGAGAATCTAGAAAGCAAGTTCGTGCTTCTTGTTCTGAAGCAGAGTGTGATCAATTGATGATTACACTGCTGTGTGTTTCACTTCAGAAATGGAGTTAAATCCCAGGCTCTGATTTTTCCTACAAGCAAGACTTCGTTTCAGGTAAGGGCAGTCACTTTTCTGCTCAAACGAACTACATCGTTCACTGAGCTCACACATTTCTCTTCTTAACAGACAAGCATTGGATGTTAGAGGACCAGTGCTTTGTATCAGTTTCAGGAAAAGAGTTGGACTACATATGGTCTGTATGTGTAGGAAAATCCGTTCTTTTGTTCTGGGCACACTCAGATTTCCTGCTGTCTTAGAGACTCTATAAAGCAAGAGCATGCTTCTTGCTCTAAAGCAGAGTGTGATCCATGGATGAGAACTATGCTGTTTGTTTCTATTCAGAAATGGAGTTAAATCCCAGGCTCTGTGTCTTCCTACAAGCAAGACTTCGTTTCAGGTAAGGGCAGTCACTTTTCAGCTCAAACGAACTACATCGTTCACGAAGATCACACGTTTCTCATCTTAAGAGACAATCATTGGATGTTAGAGGACCAGTGCTTTGTATCAGTTTCAGAAGCAGAGTTGAACTAGATATGGTCCATATGTGTAGGAAACACCGTTCTTTTTTTCTCAGCACACTCACGTTTCCTGCTGTCTTAGAGAATCTAGATAGCAAGAGCGTGCTTCTTGTTCTGAAGCAGAGTGTGATCCATTGATGATTACACTGCTGTGTGTTTCACTTCAGAAATGGAGTTAAATCCCAGGCTCTGTGTCTTCCTACAAGCAAGACTTCGTTTCAGGTAAGGGCAGTCACTTTTCTGCTCAAACGAACTACATCGTTCATGAAGCTCACACGTTTCCCATCTTAACTGTACAAGCATTGGATGTTAGAGGACCAGTGCTTTGTATCAGTTTCAGAAGAAGAGTTGGACTACATATGGTCTGTATGTGTAGGTAACTCTGTTCTTTGTTCTGGGCACACTCTGATTTCCTGCTCTATGAGAGACTCTAGAAAGCAAGAGCGTGCTTCTTGCTGTAAAGCAGAGTGTGATCCATGGGTGAGAACTATGCTGTGTGTTTCCCTTCAGAAATGGAGTTAAATCTCAATCTTTGTGTCTTCCTACAAGCAAGACTTCGTTTCAGGTAACGGCAGTCACTTTTCAGCTCAAACGAACTACATCGTTCACTGAGCTCACACATTTCTCTTCTTAACAGACAAGCATTGGATGTTAGAGGACCAGTGCTTTGTTTCAGTTTAAGAAGGAGAGTTGGACTAGATATGGTCCATATGTGTAGGAAACACCGTTCTTTTGTTCTCAGCACACTCACGTTTCCTGCTGTCTTAGAGACTCTAGAAAGCAAGAGTGTGCTTCTTGTTCTAAAGCAGAGTGTGATCAATGGATGAGAACACTGCTGTGTGTTTCACTTCAGAAATGGAGTTAAATCCCAGGCTCTGAGTCTTCCTACAAGCAAGACTTCGTTTCAGGTAAGGGCAGTCACTTTTCTGCTCAAACGAACTACATCGTTCACGAACCTCACACGTTTCTCATCTTAACAGACAAGCATTGGATGTTAGAGGACCAGTGCTTTTTTATCAGTTTCAAAAGAAGAGTTGGACTACATATGGTCCGTATGTGTAGGAAACTCCGTTCTTTTGTTCTGGGCACACTCAGATTACCTGCTATATTAGAGATTCTAAAAGCAGGAGCGTGCTTCTCGCTCTAAAGCCGAGTGTGATCCATGGATGAGAAGAATGCTGTGTGTTTCCCTTCAGAAATGGAGTTAAATCCCAGGCTCTGTGTCTTACTACAAGCAAGACTTCATTTCAGGTAAGGGCAGTCACTTTTCAGTTCAAAGGAACTACATCATTCACAAAGCTCACACGTTTCTCATCTTAACTGACAAGCATAGGATGTTAGAGGACCAGTGCTTTGTATCAGTTTCAGAAGCAGAGTTGGACTAGATATGGTCCATATGTGTAGGAAACACCGTTCTTTTGTTCTCAGCACACTCACGTTTCCTGATGCCTTAGAGACTGTAGAAAGCAAGAGCGTGCTTCTCGCTCTAAAGCAGAGTGTGATCCATGGGTGAGAACTATGCTGTGTGTTTCATTTCAGAAATGGAGTTAAATCCCAGGCTCTGTGTCTTCCTACAAGCAAGACTTCGTTTCAGGTAAGGGCAGTCACTTTTCTGCTCAAACGAACTACATCGTTCATGAAGCTCACACGTTTCCCATCTTAACTGTACAAGCATTGGATGTTAGAGGACCAGTGCTTTGTATCAGTTTCAGAAGAAGAGATGGACTACATATGGTCTGTATGTGTAGGAAACTCTGTTCTTTGTTCTGGGCACACTCAGATTTCCTGCTGTCTTAGAGAATCTAGAAAGCAAGTTCGTCCTTCTTGTTCTGAAGCAGAGTGTGATCAATTGATGATTACACTGCTGTGTGTTTCACTTCAGAAATGGAGTTAAATCCCAGGCTCTGATTTTTCCTACAAGCAAGACTTCGTTTCAGGTAAGGGCAGTCACTTTTCTGCTCAAACGAACTACATCGTTCACTGAGCTCACACATTTCTCTTCTTAACAGACAAGCATTGGATGTTAGAGGACCAGTGCTTTGTTTCAGTTTAAGAAGGAGAGTTGGACTAGATATGGTCCATATGTGTAGGAAACACCGTTCTTTTGTTCTCAGCACACTCACGTTTCCTGCTGTCTTAGAGACTCTAGAAAGCAAGAGCGTGCTTCTTGTTCTAAAGCAGAGTGTGATCAATGGATGAGAACACTGCTTTGTGTTTCACTTCAGAAATGGAGTTAAATCCGAGGCTCTGCGTCTTCCTACAAGCAAGACTTCGTTTCAGGTAAGGGCAGTCACTTTTCTGCTCAAACGAACTACATCGTTCACGAACCTCACACGTTTCTCATCTTAACAGACAAGCATTGAATGTTAGAGGACCAGTGCTTTGTATCAGTTTCAGAAGAAGAGATGGACTACATATGGTCTGTAATTGTAGGAAACTCTGTTCTTTGTTCTGGGCACACTCAGATTTCCTGCTGTCTTAGAGAATCTAGAAAGCAAGTTCGTGCTTCTTGTTCTGAAGCAGAGTGTGATCAATTGATGATTACACTGCTGTGTGTTTCACTTCAGAAATGGAGTTAAATCCCAGGCTCTGATTTTTCCTACAAGCAAGACTTCGTTTCAGGTAAGGGCAGTCACTTTTCTGCTCAAACGAACTACATCGTTCACTGAGCTCACACATTTCTCTTCTTAACAGACAAGCATTGGATGTTAGAGGACCAGTGCTTTGTTTCAGTTTAAGAAGGAGAGTTGGACTAGATATGTTCCATATGTGTAGGAAACACCGTTCTTTTGTTCTCAGCACACTCACGTTTCCTGCTGTCTTAGAGACTCTAGAAAGCAAGAGCGTGCTTCTTGTTCTAAAGCAGAGTGTGATCAATGGATGAGAACACTGCTGTGTGTTTCACTTCAGAAATGGAGTTAAATCCCAGGCTCTGAGTCTTCCTACAAGCAAGACTTCGTTTCAGGTAAGGGCAGTCACTTTTCTGCTCAAACGAACTACATCGTTCACGAACCTCACACGTTTCTCATCTTAACAGACAAGCATTGGATGTTAGAGGACCAGTGCTTTTTTATCAGTTTCAGAAGAAGAGTTGGACTACATATGGTCCGTATGTGTAGGAAACTCCGTTCTTTTGTTCTGGGCACACTCAGATTACCTGCTATATTAGAGATTCTAAAAGCAGGAGCATGCTTCTCGCTCTAAAGCAGAGTGTGATCCATGGATGAGAAGAATGCTGTGTGTTTCCCTTCAGAAATGGAGTTAAATCCCAAGCTCTGTGTCTTACTACATGCAAGACTTAGTTTCAGGTAAGGACAGGCACTTTTCAGTTCAAAGGAATTACATCATTCACAAAGCTCACACGTTTCTCATCTTAACTGACAAGCATAGGATGTTAGAGGACTAGTGCTTTGTATCTGTTTCAGAAGCAGAGTTGGATTAGACATGGTCCGTACGTGTAGGAAACACCGTTTTTTTGTTCTCAGCACACTCACGTTTTCTGATGTCTTAGAGACTGTAGAAAGCAAGAGCGTGCTTCTCGCTCTAAAGCAGAGTGTAATCCATGGGTGAGAACTATGCTGTGTGTTTCATTTCAGAAATGGAGTTAAATCCCAGGCTCTGTGTCTTCCTACAAACAAGACTTCGTTTAAGGAAAGGGCAGTCACTTTTCTGCTCAAACGAACTACATCGTTCATGAAGCTCACACATTTCCCATCTTAACTGACAAGCATTGGATGTTAGAGGACCAGTGCTTTGTATCAGTTTCAGAAAAAGAGTTGGACTACATATGGTCCGTATGTGTAGGAAACTCCGTTCTTTTGTTCTGGGCACACTCAGATTTCCTTCTGTCTTAGAGACTCTATAAAGCAAGAGCATGCTTCTTGCTCTAAAGCAGAGTGTGATCCATGGATGAGAACTATGCTGTTTGTTTCTATTCAGAAATGGAGTTAAATCCCAGGCTCTGTGTCTTCCTACAAGCAACACTTCGTTTCAGGTAAGGGCAGTCACTTTTCAGCTCAAACGAACTACATCGTTCACGAAGATCACACGTTTCTCATCTTAACAGACAAGCATTGGATGTTAGAGGACCAGTGCTTTGTATCAGTTTCAGAAGCAGAGTTGAACTAGATATGGTCCATATGTGTAGGAAACACCGTTCTTTTGTTCTCAGCACACTCACGTTTCCTGCTGTCTTAGAGAATCTAGATAGCAAGAGCGTGCTTCTTGTTCTGAAGCAGAGTGTGATCCATTGATGATTACACTGCTGTGTGTTTCCCTTCAGAAATGGAGTTAAATCCCAGGCTCTGTGTCTTCCTACAAGCAAGACTTCGTTTCAGGTAAGGGCAGTCACTTTTCTGCTCAAACGAACTACATCGTTCATGAAGCTCACACGTTTCCCATCTTAACTGTACAAGCATTGGATGTTAGAGGACCAGTGCTTTGTATCAGTTTCAGAAGAAGAGTTGGACTACATATGGTCTGTATGTGTAGGTAACTCTGTTCTTTGTTCTGGGCACACTCAGATTTCCTGCTCTATGAGAGACTCTAGAAAGCAAGAGCGTGCTTCTTGCTGTAAAGCAGAGTGTGATCCATGGGTGAGAACTATGCTGTGTGTTTCCCTTCAGAAATGGAGTTAAATCTCAATCTTTGTGTCTTCCTACAAGCAAGACTTCGTTTCAGGTAACGGCAGTCACTTTTCAGCTCAAACGAACTAAATCGTTCACTGAGCTCACACATTTCTCTTCTTAACAGACAAGCATTGGATGTTAGAGGACCAGTGCTTTGTTTCAGTTTAAGAAGGAGAGTTGGACTAGATATGGTCCATATGTGTAGGAAACACCGTTCTTTTGTTCTCAGCACACTCACGTTTCCTGCTGTCTTAGAGACTCTAGAAAGCAAGAGTGTACTTCTTGTTCTAAAGCAGAGTGTGATCAATGGATGAGAACACTGCTGTGTGTTTCACTTCAGAAATGCAGTTAAATCCCAGGCTCTGAGTCTTCCTACAAGCAAGACTTCGTTTCAGGTAAGGGCAGTCACTTTTCTGCTCAAACGAACTACATCGTTCACGAACCTCACACGTTTCTCATCTTAACAGACAAGCATTGGATGTTAGAGGACCAGTGCTTTTTTATCAGTTTCAAAAGAAGAGTTGGACTACATATGGTCCGTATGTGTAGGAAACTCCGTTCTTTTGTTCTGGGCACACTCAGATTACCTGCTATATTAGAGATTCTAAAAGCAGGAGCGTGCTTCTCGCTCTAAAGCCGAGTGTGATCCATGGATGAGAAGAATGCTGTGTGTTTCCCTTCAGAAATGGAGTTAAATCCCAGGCTCTGTGTCTTACTACAAGCAAGACTTCGTTTCAGGTAAGGGCAGTCACTTTTCAGTTCAAAGGAACTACATCATTCACAAAGCTCACACGTTTCTCATCTTAACTGACAAGCATAGGATGTTAGAGGACCAGTGCTTTGTATCAGTTTCAGAAGCAGAGTTGGACTAGATATGGTCCGTACATGTAGGAAACACCGTTCTTTTGTTCTCAGCACACTCACGTTTCCTGATGCCTTAGAGACTGTAGAAAGCAAGAGCGTGCTTCTCGCTCTAAAGCAGAGTGTGATCCATGGGTGAGAACTATGCGGTGTGTTTCATTTCAGAAATGGAGTTAAATCCCAGGCTCTGTGTCTTCCTACAAGCAAGACTTCGTTTCAGGTAAGGGCAGTCACTTTTCTGCTCAAACGAACTACATCGTTCATGAAGCTCACACGTTTCCCATCTTAACTGTACAAGCATTGGATGTTAGAGGACCAGTGCTTTGTATCAGTTTCAGAAGAAGAGATGGACTACATATGGTCTGTATGTGTAGGAAACTCTGTTCTTTGTTCTGGGCACACTCAGATTTCCTGCTGTCTTAGAGAATCTAGAAAGCAAGTTCGTGCTTCTTGTTCTGAAGCAGAGTGTGATCAATTGATGATTACACTGCTGTGTGTTTCACTTCAGAAATGGAGTTAAATCCCAGGCTCTGATTTTTCCTACAAGCAAGACTTCGTTTCAGGTAAGGGCAGTCACTTTTCTGCTCAAACGAACTACATCGTTCACTGAGCTCACACATTTCTCTTCTTAACAGACAAGCATTGGATGTTAGAGGACCAGTGCTTTGTTTCAGTTTAAGAAGGAGAGTTGGACTAGATATGGTCCATATGTGTAGGAAACACCGTTCTTTTGTTCTCAGCACACTCACGTTTCCTGCTGTCTTAGAGACTCTAGAAAGCAAGAGCGTGCTTCTTGTTCTAAAGCAGAGTGTGATCAATGGATGAGAACACTGCTTTGTGTTTCACTTCAGAAATGGAGTTAAATCCGAGGCTCTGAGTCTTCCTACAAACAAGACTTCGTTTCAGGTAAGGGCAGTCACTTTTCTGCTCAAACGAACTACATCGTTCACGAACCTCACACGTTTCTCATCTTAACAGACAAGCATTGGATGTTAGAGGACCAGTGCTTTTTTATCAGTTTCAGAAGAAGAGTTGGACTACATATGGTCCGTATGTGTAGGAAACTCCGTTCTTTTGTTCTGGGCACACTCAGATTACCTGCTATATTAGAGATTCTAAAAGCAGGAGCATGCTTCTCGCTCTAAAGCAGAGTGTGATCCATGGATGAGAAGAATGCTGTGTGTTTCCCTTCAGAAATGGAGTTAAATCCCAAGCTCTGTGTCTTACTACAAGCAAGACTTCGTTTCAGGTAAGGGCAGGCACTTTTCAGTTCAAAGGAACTACATCATTCACAAAGCTCACACGTTTCTCATCTTAACTGACAAGCATAGGATGTTAGAGGACTAGTGCTTTGTATCTTTTTCAGAAGCAGAGTTGGACTAGACATGGTCCGTACGTGTAGGAAACACCGTTTTTTTGTTCTCAGCACACTCACGTTTTCTGATGTCTTAGAGACTGTAGAAAGCAAGAGCGTGCTTCTCGCTCTAAAGCAGAGTGTGATCCATGGGTGAGAACTATGCTGTGTGTTTCATTTCAGAAATGGAGTTAAATCCCAAGCTCTGTGTCTTCCTACAAACAAGACTTCGTTTAAGGAAAGGGCAGTCACTTTTCTGCTCAAACGAACTACATCATTCATGAAGCTCACACATTTCCCATCTTAACTGACAAGCATTGGATGTTAGAGGACCAGTGCTTTGTATCAGTTTCAGAAAAAGAGTTGGACTACATATGGTCCGTACGTGTAGGAAACTCCGTTCTTTTGTTCTGGGCACACTCAGATTTCCTTCTGTCTTAGAGACTCTATAAAGCAAGAGCATGCTTCTTGCTCTAAAGCAGAGTGTGATCCATGGGTGAGAACTATGCTGTGTGTTTCCCTTCAGAAATGGAGTTAAATCTCAATCTTTGTGTCTTCCTACAAGCAAGACTTCGTTTCAGGTAACGGCAGTCACTTTTCAGCTCAAACGAACTACATCGTTCACTGAGCTCACACATTTCTCTTCTTAACAGACAAGCATTGGATGTTAGAGGACCAGTGCTTTGTTTCAGTTTAAGAAGGAGAGTTGGACTAGATATGGTCCATATGTGTAGGAAACACCGTTCTTTTGTTCTCAGCACACTCACGTTTCCTGCTGTCTTAGAGACTCTAGAAAGCAAGAGCGTGCTTCTCGCTCTAAGGCAGAGTGTGATCCATGGATGAGAAGAATGCTGTGTGTTTCCCTTCAGAAATGGAGTTAAATCCCAGGCTCTGTGTCTTACTACAAGCAAGACTTCATTTCAGGTAAGGGCAGTCACTTTTCAGTTCAAAGGAACTACATCATTCACAAAGCTCACACGTTTCTCATCTTAACTGACAAGCATAGGATGTTAGAGGACCAGTGCTTTGTATCAGTTTCAGAAGCAGAGTTGGACTAGATATGGTCCATATGTGTAGGAAACACCGTTCTTTTGTTCTCAGCACACTCACGTTTCCTGATGCCTTAGAGACTGTAGAAAGCAAGAGCGTGCTTCTCGCTCTAAAGCAGAGTGTGATCCATGGGTGAGAACTATGCTGTGTGTTTCATTTCAGAAATGGAGTTAAATCCCAGGCTCTGTGTCTTCCTACAAGCAAGACTTCGTTTCAGGTAAGGGCAGTCACTTTTCTGCTCAAACGAACTACATCGTTCATGAAGCTCACACGTTTCCCATCTTAACTGTACAAGCATTGGATGTTAGAGGACCAGTGCTTTGTATCAGTTTCAGAAGAAGAGATGGACTACATATGGTCTGTATGTGTAGGAAACTCTGTTCTTTGTTCTGGGCACACTCAGATTTCCTGCTGTCTTAGAGAATCTAGAAAGCAAGTTCGTCCTTCTTGTTCTGAAGCAGAGTGTGATCAATTGATGATTACACTGCTGTGTGTTTCACTTCAGAAATGGAGTTAAATCCCAGGCTCTGATTTTTCCTACAAGCAAGACTTCGTTTCAGGTAAGGGCAGTCACTTTTCTGCTCAAACGAACTACATCGTTCACTGAGCTCACACATTTCTCTTCTTAACAGACAAGCATTGGATGTTAGAGGACCAGTGCTTTGTTTCAGTTTAAGAAGGAGAGTTGGACTAGATATGGTCCATATGTGTAGGAAACACCGTTCTTTTGTTCTCAGCACACTCACGTTTCCTGCTGTCTTAGAGACTCTAGAAAGCAAGAGCGTGCTTCTTGTTCTAAAGCAGAGTGTGATCAATGGATGAGAACACTGCTTTGTGTTTCACTTCAGAAATGGAGTTAAATCCGAGGCTCTGAGTCTTCCTACAAACAAGACTTCGTTTCAGGTAAGGGCAGTCACTTTTCTGCTCAAACGAACTACATCGTTCACGAACCTCACACGTTTCTCATCTTAACAGACAAGCATTGGATGTTAGAGGACCAGTGCTTTTTTATCAGTTTCAGAAGAAGAGTTGGACTACATATGGTCCGTATGTGTAGGAAACTCCGTTCTTTTGTTCTGGGCACACTCAGATTACCTGCTATATTAGAGATTCTAAAAGCAGGAGCATGCTTCTCGCTCTAAAGCAGAGTGTGATCCATGGATGAGAAGAATGCTGTGTGTTTCCCTTCAGAAATGGAGTTAAATCCCAAGCTCTGTGTCTTACTACAAGCAAGACTTCGTTTCAGGTAAGGGCAGGCACTTTTCAGTTCAAAGGAACTACATCATTCACAAAGCTCACACGTTTCTCATCTTAACTGACAAGCATAGGATGTTAGAGGACTAGTGCTTTGTATCTTTTTCAGAAGCAGAGTTGGACTAGACATGGTCCGTACGTGTAGGAAACACCGTTTTTTTGTTCTCAGCACACTCACGTTTTCTGATGTCTTAGAGACTGTAGAAAGCAAGAGCGTGCTTCTCGCTCTAAAGCAGAGTGTGATCCATGGGTGAGAACTATGCTGTGTGTTTCATTTCAGAAATGGAGTTAAATCCCAAGCTCTGTGTCTTCCTACAAACAAGACTTCGTTTAAGGAAAGGGCAGTCACTTTTCTGCTCAAACGAACTACATCATTCATGAAGCTCACACATTTCCCATCTTAACTGACAAGCATTGGATGTTAGAGGACCAGTGCTTTGTATCAGTTTCAGAAAAAGAGTTGGACTACATATGGTCCGTACGTGTAGGAAACTCCGTTCTTTTGTTCTGGGCACACTCAGATTTCCTTCTGTCTTAGAGACTCTATAAAGCAAGAGCATGCTTCTTGCTCTAAAGCAGAGTGTGATCCATGGGTGAGAACTATGCTGTGTGTTTCCCTTCAGAAATGGAGTTAAATCTCAATCTTTGTGTCTTCCTACAAGCAAGACTTCGTTTCAGGTAACGGCAGTCACTTTTCAGCTCAAACGAACTACATCGTTCACTGAGCTCACACATTTCTCTTCTTAACAGACAAGCATTGGATGTTAGAGGACCAGTGCTTTGTTTCAGTTTAAGAAGGAGAGTTGGACTAGATATGGTCCATATGTGTAGGAAACACCGTTCTTTTGTTCTCAGCACACTCACGTTTCCTGCTGTCTTAGAGACTCTAGAAAGCAAGAGCGTGCTTCTCGCTCTAAGGCAGAGTGTGATCCATGGATGAGAAGAATGCTGTGTGTTTCCCTTCAGAAATGGAGTTAAATCCCAGGCTCTGTGTCTTACTACAAGCAAGACTTCATTTCAGGTAAGGGCAGTCACTTTTCAGTTCAAAGGAACTACATCATTCACAAAGCTCACACGTTTCTCATCTTAACTGACAAGCATAGGATGTTAGAGGACCAGTGCTTTGTATCAGTTTCAGAAGCAGAGTTGGACTAGATATGGTCCATATGTGTAGGAAACACCGTTCTTTTGTTCTCAGCACACTCACGTTTCCTGATGCCTTAGAGACTGTAGAAAGCAAGAGCGTGCTTCTCGCTCTAAAGCAGAGTGTGATCCATGGGTGAGAACTATGCTGTGTGTTTCATTTCAGAAATGGAGTTAAATCCCAGGCTCTGTGTCTTCCTACAAGCAAGACTTCGTTTCAGGTAAGGGCAGTCACTTTTCTGCTCAAACGAACTACATCGTTCATGAAGCTCACACGTTTCCCATCTTAACTGTACAAGCATTGGATGTTAGAGGACCAGTGCTTTGTATCAGTTTCAGAAGAAGAGATGGACTACATATGGTCTGTATGTGTAGGAAACTCTGTTCTTTGTTCTGGGCACACTCAGATTTCCTGCTGTCTTAGAGAATCTAGAAAGCAAGTTCGTCCTTCTTGTTCTGAAGCAGAGTGTGATCAATTGATGATTACACTGCTGTGTGTTTCACTTCAGAAATGGAGTTAAATCCCAGGCTCTGATTTTTCCTACAAGCAAGACTTCGTTTCAGGTAAGGGCAGTCACTTTTCTGCTCAAACGAACTACATCGTTCACTGAGCTCACACATTTCTCTTCTTAACAGACAAGCATTGGATGTTAGAGGACCAGTGCTTTGTTTCAGTTTAAGAAGGAGAGTTGGACTAGATATGGTCCATATGTGTAGGAAACACCGTTCTTTTGTTCTCAGCACACTCACGTTTCCTGCTGTCTTAGAGACTCTAGAAAGCAAGAGCGTGCTTCTTGTTCTAAAGCAGAGTGTGATCAATGGATGAGAACACTGCTTTGTGTTTCACTTCAGAAATGGAGTTAAATCCGAGGCTCTGCGTCTTCCTACAAGCAAGACTTCGTTTCAGGTAAGGGCAGTCACTTTTCTGCTCAAACGAACTACATCGTTCACGAACCTCACACGTTTCTCATCTTAACAGACAAGCATTGGATGTTAGAGGACCACTGCTTTGTATCAGTTTCAGAAGAAGAGATGGACTACATATGGTCTGTAATTGTAGGAAACTCTGTTCTTTGTTCTGGGCACACTCAGATTTCCTGCTGTCTTAGAGAATCTAGAAAGCAAGTTCGTGCTTCTTGTTCTGAAGCAGAGTGTGATCAATTGATGATTACACTGCTGTGTGTTTCACTTCAGAAATGGAGTTAAATCCCAGGCTCTGATTTTTCCTACAAGCAAGACTTCGTTTCAGGTAAGGGCAGTCACTTTTCTGCTCAAACGAACTACATCGTTCACTGAGCTCACACATTTCTCTTCTTAACAGACAAGCATTGGATGTTAGAGGACCAGTGCTTTGTTTCAGTTTAAGAAGGAGAGTTGGACTAGATATGTTCCATATGTGTAGGAAACACCGTTCTTTTGTTCTCAGCACACTCACGTTTCCTGCTGTCTTAGAGACTCTAGAAAGCAAGAGCGTGCTTCTTGTTCTAAAGCAGAGTGTGATCAATGGATGAGAACACTGCTGTGTGTTTCACTTCAGAAATGGAGTTAAATCCCAGGCTCTGAGTCTTCCTACAAGCAAGACTTCGTTTCAGGTAAGGGCAGTCACTTTTCTGCTCAAACGAACTACATCGTTCACGAACCTCACACGTTTCTCATCTTAACAGACAAGCATTGGATGTTAGAGGACCAGTGCTTTTTTATCAGTTTCAGAAGAAGAGTTGGACTACATATGGTCCGTATGTGTAGGAAACTCCGTTCTTTTGTTCTGGGCACACTCAGATTACCTGCTATATTAGAGATTCTAAAAGCAGGAGCATGCTTCTCGCTCTAAAGCAGAGTGTGATCCATGGATGAGAAGAATGCTGTGTGTTTCCCTTCAGAAATGGAGTTAAATCCCAAGCTCTGTGTCTTACTACAAGCAAGACTTAGTTTCAGGTAAGGACAGGCACTTTTCAGTTCAAAGGAACTACATCATTCACAAAGCTCACACGTTTCTCATCTTAACTGACAAGCATAGGATGTTAGAGGACTAGTGCTTTGTATCTGTTTCAGAAGCAGAGTTGGATTAGACATGGTCCGTACGTGTAGGAAACACCGTTTTTTTGTTCTCAGCACACTCACGTTTTCTGATGTCTTAGAGACTGTAGAAAGCAAGAGCGTGCTTCTCGCTCTAAAGCAGAGTGTAATCCATGGGTGAGAACTATGCTGTGTGTTTCATTTCAGAAATGGAGTTAAATCCCAGGTTCTGTGTCTTCCTACAAACAAGACTTCGTTTAAGGAAAGGGCAGTCACTTTTCTGCTCAAACGAACTACATCGTTCATGAAGCTCACACATTTCCCATCTTAACTGACAAGCATTGGATGTTAGAGGACCAGTGCTTTGTATCAGTTTCAGAAAAAGAGTTGGACTACATATGGTCCGTATGTGTAGGAAACTCCGTTCTTTTGTTCTGGGCACACTCAGATTTCCTTCTGTCTTAGAGACTCTATAAAGCAAGAGCATGCTTCTTGCTCTAAAGCAGAGTGTGATCCATGGATGAGAACTATGCTGTTTGTTTCTATTCAGAAATGGAGTTAAATCCCAGGCTCTGTGTCTTCCTACAAGCAACACTTCGTTTCAGGTAAGGGCAGTCACTTTTCAGCTCAAACGAACTACATCGTTCACGAAGATCACACGTTTCTCATCTTAACAGACAAGCATTGGATGTTAGAGGACCAGTGCTTTGTATCAGTTTCAGAAGCAGAGTTGAACTAGATATGGTCCATATGTGTAGGAAACACCGTTCTTTTGTTCTCAGCACACTCACGTTTCCTGCTGTCTTAGAGAATCTAGATAGCAAGAGCGTGCTTCTTGTTCTGAAGCAGAGTGTGATCCATTGATGATTACACTGCTGTGTGTTTCACTTCAGAAATGGAGTTAAATCCCAGGCTCTGTGTCTTCCTACAAGCAAGACTTCGTTTCAGGTAAGGGCAGTCACTTTTCTGCTCAAACGAACTACATCGTTCATGAAGCTCACACGTTTCCCATCTTAACTGTACAAGCATTGGATGTTAGAGGACCAGTGCTTTGTATCAGTTTCAGAAGAAGAGTTGGACTACATATGGTCTGTATGTGTAGGTAACTCTGTTCTTTGTTCTGGGCACACTCAGATTTCCTGCTCTATGAGAGACTCTAGAAAGCAAGAGCGTGCTTCTTGCTGTAAAGCAGAGTGTGATCCATGGGTGAGAACTATGCTGTGTGTTTCCCTTCAGAAATGGAGTTAAATCTCAATCTTTGTGTCTTCCTACAAGCAAGACTTCGTTTCAGGTAACGGCAGTCACTTTTCAGCTCAAACGAACTAAATCGTTCACTGAGCTCACACATTTCTCTTCTTAACAGACAAGCATTGGATGTTAGAGGACCAGTGCTTTGTTTCAGTTTAAGAAGGAGAGTTGGACTAGATATGGTCCATATGTGTAGGAAACACCGTTCTTTTGTTCTCAGCACACTCACGTTTCCTGCTGTCTTAGAGACTCTAGAAAGCAAGAGTGTACTTCTTGTTCTAAAGCAGAGTGTGATCAATGGATGAGAACACTGCTGTGTGTTTCACTTCAGAAATGTAGTTAAATCCCAGGCTCTGAGTCTTCCTACAAGCAAGACTTCGTTTCAGGTAAGGGCAGTCACTTTTCTGCTCAAACGAACTACATCGTTCACGAACCTCACACGTTTCTCATCTTAACAGACAAGCATTGGATGTTAGAGGACCAGTGCTTTTTTATCAGTTTCAAAAGAAGAGTTGGACTACATATGGTCCGTATGTGTAGGAAACTCCGTTCTTTTGTTCTGGGCACACTCAGATTTCCTGCTCTCTTAGAGAATCTAGAAAGCAAGAGCGTGCTTCTTGTTCTGAAGCAGAGTGTGATCAATTGATGATTACACTGCTGTGTGTTTCACTTCAGAAATGGAGTTAAATCCCAGGCTCTGATTTTTCCTACAAGCAAGACTTCGTTTCAGGTAAGGGCAGTCACTTTTCTGCTCAAACGAACTACATCGTTCACTGAGCTCACACATTTCTCTTCTTAACAGACAAGCATTGGATGTTAGAGGACCAGTGCTTTGTTTCAGTTTAAGAAGGAGAGTTGGACTAGATATGGTCCATATGTGTAGGAAACACCGTTCTTTTGTTCTCAGCACACTCACGTTTCCTGCTGTCTTAGAGACTCTAGAAAGCAAGAGCGTGCTTCTTGTTCTAAAGCAGAGTGTGATCAATGTTTGAGAACACTGCTGTGTGTTTCACTTCAGAAATGGAGTTAAATCCCAGGCTCTGAGTCTTCCTACAAGCAAGACTTCGTTTCAGGTAAGGGCAGTCACTTTTCTGCTCAAACGAACTACATCGTTCACGAACCTCACACGTTTCTCATCTTAACAGACAAGCATTGGATGTTAGAGGACCAGTGCTTTTTTATCAGTTTCAGAAGAAGAGTTGGACTACATATGGTCCGTATGTGTAGGAAACTCCGTTCTTTTGTTCTGGGCACACTCAGATTACCTGCTATATTAGAGATTCTAAAAGCAGGAGCATGCTTCTCGCTCTAAAGCAGAGTGTGTTCCATGGATGAGAAGAATGCTGTGTGTTTCCCTTCAGAAATGGAGTTAAATCCCAAGCTCTGTGTCTTACTACAAGCAAGACTTCGTTTCAGGTAAGGGCAGGCACTTTTCAGTTCAAAGGAACTACATCATTCACAAAGCTCACACGTTTCTCATCTTAACTGACAAGCATAGGATGTTAGAGGACCAGTGCTTTGTATCAGTTTCAGAAGCAGAGTTGGACTAGACATGGTCCGTACGTTTAGGAAACACCGTTTTTTTGTTCTCAGCACACTCACGTTTTCTGCTGTCTTAGAGACTGTAGAAAGCAAGAGCGTGCTTCTCGCTCTAAAGCAGAGTGTGATCCATGGGTGAGAACTATGCTGTGTGTTTCATTTAAGAAATGGAGTTAAATCCCAGGCTCTGTGTCTTCCTACAAGCAAGACTTCGTTTCAGGTAACGGCAGTCACTTTTCTGCTCAAACGAACTACATCGTTCATGAAGCTCACACGTTTCCCATCTTAACTGTACAAGCATTGGATGTTAGAGGACCAGTGCTTTGTATCAGTTTCAGAAGAAGAGTTGGACTAGATATGGTCCGTAAGTGTAGGAAACACCGTTCTTTTGTTCTCAGCACACTCACGTTTCCTGCTGTGTTAGAGACTCCAGAAAGCAAGAGCGTGCTTTTCGCTCTAAAGCAGAGTGTGATCCATGGATGAGAACTATGCTGTGTGTTTCCCTTCAGAAATGGAATTAAATCCCAGACTATGTGTCTTCCTACAAACAAGACTTCGTTTAAGGAAAGGGCAGTCACTTTTCTGCTCAAACGAACTACATCGTTCATGAAGCTCACACATTTGCCATCTTAACTGACAAGCATTGGATGTTAGAGGACCAGTGCTTTGTATCAGTTTCAGAAGAAGAGTTGGACTACATATGGTCCGTATGTGTAGGAAACTCCGTTCTTTTGTTCTGGGCACACTCAGATTTCCTGCTGTCTTAGAGACTCTATAAAGCAAGAGCATGCTTCTTGCTCTAAAGCAGAGTGTGATCCATGGATCAGAACTATGCTGTTTGTTTCTATTCAGAAATGGAGTTAAATCCCAGGCTCTGTGTCTTCCTACAAGCAAGACTTCGTTTCAGGTAAGGGCAGTCACTTTTCAGCTCAAACGAACTACATCGTTCACGAAGATCACACGTTTCTCATCTTAACAGACAAGCATTGGATGTTAGAGGACAAGTGCTTTGTATCAGTTTCAGAAGCAGAGTTGAACTAGATATGGTCCATATGTGTAGGATACACCGTTCTTTTGTTCTCAGCACACTCACGTTTCCTGCTGTCTTAGAGACTTTAGAAAGCAAGAGCGTGCTTCTCGCTCTAAGGCAGAGTGTGATCCATGGATGAGAAGAATGCTGTGTGTTTCCCTTCAGAAATGGAGTTAAATCCCAGGCTCTGTGTCTTCCTACAAGCAAGACTTCGTTTCAGGTAAGGGCAGTCACTTTTCTGCTCAAACGAACTACATCGTTCATGAAGCTCACACGTTTCCCATCTTAACTGTACAAGCATTGGATGTTAGAGGACCAGTGCTTTGTATCAGTTTCAGAAGAAGAGATGGACTACATATGGTCTGTATGTGTAGGAAACTCTGTTCTTTGTTCTGGGCACACTCAGATTTCCTGCTGTCTTAGAGAATATAGAAAGCAAGTTCGTGCTTCTTGTTCTGAAGCAGAGTGTGATCAATTGATGATTACACTGCTGTGTGTTTCCCTTCAGAAATGGAGTTAAATCCCAGGCTCTGAGTCTTCCTACAAGCAAGACTTCGTTTCAGGTAAGGGCAGTCACTTTTCTGCTCAAACGAACTACATCGTTCACGAACCTCACACGTTTCTCATCTTAAGAGACAAGCATTGGATGTTAGAGGACCAGTGCTTTTTTATCAGTTTCAGAAGAAGAGTTGGACTACATATGGTCCGTATGTGTAGGGAACTCCGTTCTTTTGTTCTGGGCACACTCAGATTACCTGCTATATTAGAGATTCTAAAAGCAGGAGCATGCTTCTCGCTCTAAAGCAGAGTGTGTTCCATGGATGAGAAGAATGCTGTGTGTTTCCCTTCAGAAATGGAGTTAAATCCCAAGCTCTGTGTCTTACTACAAGCAAGACTTCGTTTCAGGTAAGGGCAGGCACTTTTCAGTTCAAAGGAACTACATCATTCACAAAGCTCACACGTTTCTCATCTTAACTGACAAGCATAGGATGTTAGAGGACCAGTGCTTTGTATCAGTTTCAGAAGCAGAGTTGGACTAGACATGGTCCGTACGTTTAGGAAACACCGTTTTTTTGTTCTCAGCACACTCACGTTTTCTGAGGTCTTAGAGACTGTAGAAAGCAAGAGCGTGCTTCTCGCTCTAAAGCAGAGTGTGATCCATGGGTGAGAACTATGCTGTGTGTTTCATTTCAGAAATGGAGTTAAATCCCAGGCTCTGTGTCTTCCTACAAGCAAGACTTCGTTTCAGGTAACGGCAGTCACTTTTCTGCTCAAACGAACTACATCGTTCATGAAGCTCACACGTTTCCCATCTTACTGTACAAGCATTGGATGTTAGAGGACCAGTGCTTTGTATCAGTTTCAGAAGAAGAGTTGGACTAGATATGGTCCGTAAGTGTAGGAAACACCGTTCTTTTGTTCTCAGCACACTCACGTTTCCTGCTGTGTTAGAGACTCCAGAAAGCAAGAGCGTGCTTTTCGCTCTAAAGCAGAGTGTGATCCATGGATGAGAACTATGCTGTGTGTTTCCCTTCAGAAATGGAATTAAATCCCAGACTATGTGTCTTCCTACAAACAAGACTTCGTTTAAGGAAAGGGCAGTCACTTTTCTGCTCAAACGAACTACATCGTTCATGAAGCTCACACATTTCCCATCTTAACTGACAAGCATTGGATGTTAGAGGACCAGTGCTTTGTATCAGTTTCAGAAGAAGAGTTGGACTACATATGGTCCGTATGTGTAGGAAACTCCGTTCTTTTGTTCTGGGCACACTCAGATTTCCTGCTGTCTTAGAGACTCTATAAAGCAAGAGCATGCTTCTTGCTCTAAAGCAGAGTGTGATCCATGGATGAGAACTATGCTGTTTGTTTCTATTCAGAAATGGAGTTAAATCCCAGGCTCTGTGTCTTCCTACAAGCAAGACTTCGTTTCAGGTAAGGGCAGTCACTTTTCAGCTCAAAGGAACTACATCGTTCACGAAGATCACACGTTTCTCATCTTAACAGACAAGCATTGGATGTTAGAGGACCAGTGCTTTGTATCAGTTTCAGAAGCAGAGTTGAACTAGATATGGTCCGTATGTGTAGGATACACCGTTCTTTTGTTCTCAGCACACTCACGTTTCCTGCTGTCTTAGAGACTTTAGAAAGCAAGAGCGTGCTTCTCGCTCTAAGGCAGAGTGTGATCCATGGATGAGAAGAATGCTGTGTGTTTCCCTTCAGAAATGGAGTTAAATCCCAGGCTCTGTGTCTTCCTACAAGCAAGACTTCGTTTCAGGTAAGGGCAGTCACTTTTCTGCTCAAACGAACTACATCGTTCATGAAGCTCACACGTTTCTCATCTTAACTGACAAGCATTGGATGTTAGAGGGTCAGTGCTTTGTATCAGTTTCAGAAGCAGATTTGGACTACATATGGTCTGTATGTGTAGGAAACACCGTTCTTTTGTTCTGGGCACACTCAGATTACCTGCTATATTAGAGATTCTAAAAGCAAGAGCGTGCTTCTCGCTCTAAAGCAGAGTGTGATCCATGGATGAAAAAAATTCTGTGTGTTTCCCTTCAGAAATGGAGTTAAATCCCAGGCTCTGTGTCTTCCTACAAGCAAGACTTCGTTTCAGGTAAGGGCAGTCACTTTTCTGCTCAAACGAACTACATCGTTCATGAAGCTCACACGTTTCCCATCTTAACTGTACAAGCATTGGATGTTAGAGGACCAGTGCTTTGTATCAGTTTCAGAAGAAGAGATGGACTACATATGGTCTGTATGTGTAGGAAACTCTGTTCTTTGTTCTGGGCACACTCAGATTTCCTGCTGTCTTAGAGAATCTAGAAAGCAAGTTCGTACTTCTTGTTCTGAAGCAGAGTGTGATCAATTGATGATTACACTGCTGTGTGTTTCACTTCAGAAATGGAGTTAAATCCCAGGCTCTGATTTTTCCTACAAGCAAGACTTCATTTCAGGTAAGGGCAGTCACTTTTCTGCTCAAACGAACTACATCGTTCACTGAGCTCACACATTTCTCTTCTTAACAGACAAGCATTGGATGTTAGAGGACCAGTGCTTTGTTTCAGTTTAAGAAGGAGAGTTGGACTAGATATGGTCCATATGTGTAGGAAACACCGTTCTTTTGTTCTCAGCACACTCACGTTTCCTGCTGTCTTAGAGACTCTAGAAAGCAAGAGCGTGCTTCTTGTTCTAAAGCAGAGTGTGATCAATGGATGAGAACACTGCTGTGTGTTTCACTTCAGAAATGGAGTTAAATCCCAGACTCTGAGTCTTCCACAAGCAAGACTTCGTTTCAGGTAAGGGCAGTCACTTTTCTGCTCAAACGAACTACATCGTTCACGAACCTCACACGTTTCTCATCTTAACAGACAAGCATTGGATGTTAGAGGACCAGTGCTTTTTTATCAGTTTCAGAAGAAAAGTTGGACTACATATGGTCCGTATGTGTAGGAAACTCTGTTCTTTTGTTCTGGGCACACTCAGATTACCTGCGATATTAGAGATTATAAAAGCAGGAGCATGCTTCTCGCTCTAAAGCAGAGTGTGATCCATGGATGAGAAGAATGCTGTGTGTTTCCCTTCAGAAATGGAGTTAAATCCCAGGCTCTGTGTCTTACTACAAGCAAGACTTCGTTTCAGGTAAGGGCAGGCACTTTTCAGTTCAAAGGAACTACATCATTCACAAAGCTCACACGTTTCTCATCTTAACTGACAAGCATAGGATGTTAGAGGACTAGTGCTTTGTATCTGTTTCAGAAGCAGAGTTGGACTAGACATGGTCCGTACGTGTAGGAAACACCGTTTTTTTGTTCTCAGCACACTCAGGTTTCCTGCTGTCTTAGAGACTTTAGAAAGCAAGAGCGTGCTTCTCGCTCTAAGGCAGAGTGTGATCCATGGATGAGAAGAATGCTGTGTGTTTCCCTTCAGAAATGGAGTTAAATCCCAGGCTCTGTGTCTTCCTACAAGCAAGACTTCGTTTCAGGTAAGGGCAGTCACTTTTCTGCTCAAACGAACTACATCGTTCATGAAGCTCACACGTTTCCCATCTTAACTGTACAAGCATTGGATGTTAGAGGACCAGTGCTTTGTATCAGTTTCAGAAGAAGAGTTGGACTACATATGGTCTGAATGTGTAGGTAACTCTGTTCTTTGTTCTGGGCACACTCTGATTTCCTGCTCTATGAGAGACTCTAGAAAGCAAGAGCATGCTTCTTGCTCTAAAGCAGAGTGTGATCCATGGATGAGAACTATGCTGTTTGTTTCTATTCAGAAATGGAGTTAAATCCCAGGCTCTGTGTCTTCCTACAAGCAAGACTTCGTTTCAGGTAAGGGCAGTCACTTTTCAGCTCAAACGAACTACATCGTTCACGAAGATCACACGTTTCTCATCTTAACAGACAATCATTGGATGTTAGAGGACCAGTGCTTTGTATCAGTTTCAGAAGCAGAGTTGAACTAGATATGGTCCATATGTGTAGGAAACACCGTTCTTTTGTTCTCAGCACACTCACGTTTCCTGCTGTCTTAGAGACTTTAGAAAGCAAGAGCGTGCTTCTCGCTCTAAAGCAGAGTGTGATCCATGGATGAGAACTATGCTGTGTGTTTTCCTTCAGAAATGTAGTTAAATCCCAGGCTCTGTGTCTTCCTACAAGCAAGACTTCTTTTCAGGTAAGGGCAGTCACTTTTCTGCTCAAACGAACTACATCGTTCATGAAGCTCACACGTTTCCCATCTTAACTGTACAAGCATTGGATGTTAGAGGACCAGTGCTTTGTATCAGTTTCAGAAGAAGAGTTTGACTACATATGGTCTGTATGTGTAGGTAACTCTGTTCTTTGTTCTGGGCACACTCAGATTTCCTGCCCTATGAGAGACTCTAGAAAGCAAGAGCGTGCTTCTTGCTGTAAAGCAGAGTGTGATCCATGGGTGAGAACTATGCTGTGTGTTTCCCTTCAGAAATGGAGTTAAATCTCAATCTTTGTGTCTTCCTACAAGCAAGACTTCCTTTCAGGTAACGGCAGTCACTTTTCAGCTCAAACGAACTACATCGTTCACTGAGCTCACACATTTCTCTTCTTAACAGACAAGCATTGGATGTTAGAGGACCAGTGCTTTGTTTCAGTTTCAGAAGCAGAGTTGGACTAGATATGTTCCATATGTGTAGGAAACACCGTTCTTTTGTTCTCAGCACACTCACGTTTCCTGCTGTCTTAGAGACTCTAGAAAGCAAGAGTGTGCTTCTTGTTCTAAAGCAGAGTGTGATCAATGGATGAGAACACTGCTGTGTGTTTCACTTCAGAAATGGAGTTAAATCCCAGGCTCTGAGTCTTCCTACAAGCAAGACTTCGTTTCAGGTAAGGGCAGTCACTTTTCTGCTCAAACGAACTACATCGTTCAAGAACCTCACACGTTTCTCATCTTAACAGACAAGCATTGGATGTTAGAGGACCAGTGCTTTTTTATCAGTTTCAAAAGAAGAGTTGGACTACATATGGTCCGTATGTGTAGGAAACTCCGTTCTTTTGTTCTGGGCACACTCAGATTACCTGCTATATTAGAGATTCTAAAAGCAGGAGTGTGCTTCTCGCTCTAAAGCCGAGTGTGATCCATGGATGAGAAGAATGCTGTGTGTTTCCCTTCAGAAATGGAGTTAAATCCCAGGCTCTGTGTCTTACTACAAGCAAGACTTCGTTTCAGGTAAGGGCAGTCACTTTTCAGTTCAAAGGAACTACATCATTCACAAAGCTCACACGTTTCTCATCTTAACTGACAAGCATAGGATGTTAGAGGACCAGTGCTTTGTATCAGTTTCAGAAGCAGAGTTGGACTAGATATGGTCCGTACGTGTAGGAAACACCGTTCTTTTGTTCTCAGCACACTCACGTTTCCTGATGCCTTAGAGACTGTAGAAAGCAAGAGCGTGCTTCTCGCTCTAAAGCAGAGTGTGATCGATGGGTGAGAACTATGCTGTGTGTTTCATTTCAGAAATGGAGTTAAATCCCAGGCTCTGTGTCTTCCTACAAGCAAGACTTCGTTTCAGGTAAGGGCAGTCACTTTTCTGCTCAAACGAACTACATCGTTCATGAAGCTCACACGTTTCCCATCTTAACTGTACAAGCATTGGATGTTAGAGGACCAGTGCTTTGTATCAGTTTCAGAAGAAGAGATGGACTACATATGGTCTGTATGTGTAGGAAACTCTGTTCTTTGTTCTGGGCACACTCAGATTTCCTGCTGTCTTAGAGAATCTAGAAAGCAAGTTCGTGCTTCTTGTTCTGAAGCAGAGTGTGATCAATTGATGATTACACTGCTGTGTGTTTCACTTCAGAAATGGAGTTAAATCCCAGGCTCTGATTTTTCCTACAAGCAAGACTTCGTTTCAGGTAAGGGCAGGCACTTTTCTGCTCAAACGAACTACATCGTTCACTGAGCTCACACATTTCTCTTCTTAACAGACAAGCATTGGATGTTAGAGGACCAGTGCTTTGTATCAGTTTCAGAAAAAGAGTTGGACTACATATGGTCTGTATGTGTAGGAAACTCCGTTCTTTTGTTCTGGGCACACTCAGATTTCCTGCTGTCTTAGAGACTCTATAAAGCAAGAGCATGCTTCTTGCTCTAAAGCAGAGTGTGATCCATGGATGAGAACTATGCTGTTTGTTTCTATTCAGAAATGGAGTTAAATCCCAGGCTCTGTGTCTTCCTACAAGCAAGACTTCGTTTCAGGTAAGGGCAGTCACTTTTCAGCTCAAACGAACTACATCGTTCACGAAGATCACACGTTTCTCATCTTAAGAGACAATCATTGGATGTTAGAGGACCAGTGCTTTGTATCAGTTTCAGAAGCAGAGTTGAACTAGATATGGTCCATATGTGTAGGAAACACCGTTCTTTTGTTCTCAGCACACTCACGTTTCCTGCTGTCTTAGAGAATCTAGATAGCAAGAGCGTGCTTCTTGTTCTGAAGCAGAGTGTGATCCATTGATGATTACACTGCTGTGTGTTTCACTTCAGAAATGGAGTTAAATCCCAGGCTCTGTGTCTTCCTACAAGCAAGACTTCGTTTCAGGTAAGGGCAGTCACTTTTCTGCTCAAACGAACTACATCGTTCATGAAGCTCACACGTTTCCCATCTTAACTGTACAAGCATTGGATGTTAGAGGACCAGTGCTTTGTATCAGTTTCAGAAGAAGAGTTGGACTACATATGGTCTGTATGTGTAGGTAACTCTGTTCTTTGTTCTGGGCACACTCTGATTTCCTGCTCTATGAGAGACTCTAGAAAGCAAGAGCGTGCTTCTTGCTGTAAAGCAGAGTGTGATCCATGGGTGAGAACTATGCTGTGTGTTTCCCTTCAGAAATGGAGTTAAATCTCAATCTTTGTGTCTTCCTACAAGCAAGACTTCGTTTCAGGTAACGGCAGTCACTTTTCAGCTCAAACGAACTACATCGTTCACTGAGCTCACACATTTCTCTTCTTAACAGACAAGCATTGGATGTTAGAGGACCAGTGCTTTGTTTCAGTTTAAGAAGGAGAGTTGGACTAGATATGGTCCATATGTGTAGGAAACACCGTTCTTTTGTTCTCAGCACACTCACGTTTCCTGCTGTCTTAGAGAATCTAGAAAGCAAGAGTGTGCTTCTTGTTCTAAAGCAGAGTGTGATCAATGGATGATTACACTGCTGTGTGTTTCACTTCAGAAATGGAGTTAAATCCCAGGCTCTGTGTCTTCCTACAAGCAAGACTTCGTTTCAGGTAAGGGCAGTCACTTTTCTGCTCAAACGAACTACATCGTTCATGAAGCTCACACGTTTCCCATCTTAACTGTACAAGCATTGGATGTTAGAGGACCAGTGCTTTGTATCAGTTTCAGAAGAAGAGTTGGACTACATATGGTCTGTATGTGTAGGTAACTCTGTTCTTTGTTCTGGGCACACTCTGATTTCCTGCTCTATGAGAGACTCTAGAAAGCAAGAGCGTGCTTCTTGCTGTAAAGCAGAGTGTGATCCATGGGTGAGAACTATGCTGTGTGTTTCCCTTCAGAAATGGAGTTAAATCTCAATCTTTGTGTCTTCCTACAAGCAAGACTTCGTTTCAGGTAACGGCAGTCACTTTTCAGCTCAAACGAACTACATCGTTCACTGAGCTCACACATTTCTCTTCTTAACAGACAAGCATTGGATGTTAGAGGACCAGTGCTTTGTTTCAGTTTAAGAAGGAGAGTTGGACTAGATATGGTCCATATGTGTAGGAAACACCGTTCTTTTGTTCTCAGCACACTCACGTTTCCTGCTGTCTTAGAGACTCTAGAAAGCAAGAGTGTGCTTCTTGTTCTAAAGCAGAGTGTGATCAATGGATGAGAACACTGCTGTGTGTTTCACTTCAGAAATGGAGTTAAATCCCAGGCTCTGAGTCTTCCTACAAGCACGACTTCGTTTCAGGTAAGGGCAGTCACTTTTCTGCTCAAACGAACTACATCGTTCACGAACCTCACACGTTTCTCATCTTAACAGACAAGCATTGGATGTTAGAGGACCAGTGCTTTTTTATCAGTTTCAAAAGAAGAGTTGGACTACATATGGTCCGTATGTGTAGGAAACTCCGTTCTTTTGTTCTGGGCACACTCAGATTACCTGCTATATTAGAGATTCTAAAAGCAGGAGCGTGCTTCTCGCTCTAAAGCCGAGTGTGATCCATGGATGAGAAGAATGCTGTGTGTTTCCCTTCAGAAATGGAGTTAAATCCCAGGCTCTGTGTCTTACTACAAGCAAGACTTCATTTCAGGTAAGGGCAGTCACTTTTCAGTTCAAAGGAACTACATCATTCACAAAGCTCACACGTTTCTCATCTTAACTGACAAGCATAGGATGTTAGAGGACCAGTGCTTTGTATCAGTTTCAGAAGCAGAGTTGGACTAGATATGGTCCATATGTGTAGGAAACACCGTTCTTTTGTTCTCAGCACACTCACGTTTCCTGATGCCTTAGAGACTGTAGAAAGCAAGAGCGTGCTTCTCGCTCTAAAGCAGAGTGTGATCCATGGGTGAGAACTATGCTGTGTGTTTCATTTCAGAAATGGAGTTAAATCCCAGGCTCTGTGTCTTCCTACAAGCAAGACTTCGTTTCAGGTAAGGGCAGTCACTTTTCTGCTCAAACGAACTACATCGTTCATGAAGCTCACACGTTTCCCATCTTAACTGTACAAGCATTGGATGTTAGAGGACCAGTGCTTTGTATCAGTTTCAGAAGAAGAGATGGACTACATATGGTCTGTATGTGTAGGAAACTCTGTTCTTTGTTCTGGGCACACTCAGATTTCCTGCTGTCTTAGAGAATCTAGAAAGCAAGTTCGTCCTTCTTGTTCTGAAGCAGAGTGTGATCAATTGATGATTACACTGCTGTGTGTTTCACTTCAGAAATGGAGTTAAATCCCAGGCTCTGATTTTTCCTACAAGCAAGACTTCGTTTCAGGTAAGGGCAGTCACTTTTCTGCTCAAACGAACTACATCGTTCACTGAGCTCACACATTTCTCTTCTTAACAGACAAGCATTGGATGTTAGAGGACCAGTGCTTTGTTTCAGTTTAAGAAGGAGAGTTGGACTAGATATGGTCCATATGTGTAGGAAACACCGTTCTTTTGTTCTCAGCACACTCACGTTTCCTGCTGTCTTAGAGACTCTAGAAAGCAAGAGCGTGCTTCTTGTTCTAAAGCAGAGTGTGATCAATGGATGAGAACACTGCTTTGTGTTTCACTTCAGAAATGGAGTTAAATCCGAGGCTCTGCGTCTTCCTACAAGCAAGACTTCGTTTCAGGTAAGGGCAGTCACTTTTCTGCTCAAACGAACTACATCGTTCACGAACCTCACACGTTTCTCATCTTAACAGACAAGCATTGGATGTTAGAGGACCAGTGCTTTGTATCAGTTTCAGAAGAAGAGATGGACTACATATGGTCTGTAATTGTAGGAAACTCTGTTCTTTGTTCTGGGCACACTCAGATTTCCTGCTGTCTTAGAGAATCTAGAAAGCAAGTTCGTGCTTCTTGTTCTGAAGCAGAGTGTGATCAATTGATGATTACACTGCTGTGTGTTTCACTTCAGAAATGGAGTTAAATCCCAGGCTCTGATTTTTCCTACAAGCAAGACTTCGTTTCAGGTAAGGGCAGTCACTTTTCTGCTCAAACGAACTACATCGTTCACTGAGCTCACACATTTCTCTTCTTAACAGACAAGCATTGGATGTTAGAGGACCAGTGCTTTGTTTCAGTTTAAGAAGGAGAGTTGGACTAGATATGTTCCATATGTGTAGGAAACACCGTTCTTTTGTTCTCAGCACACTCACGTTTCCTGCTGTCTTAGAGACTCTAGAAAGCAAGAGCGTGCTTCTTGTTCTAAAGCAGAGTGTGATCAATGGATGAGAACACTGCTGTGTGTTTCACTTCAGAAATGGAGTTAAATCCCAGGCTCTGAGTCTTCCTACAAGCAAGACTTCGTTTCAGGTAAGGGCAGTCACTTTTCTGCTCAAACGAACTACATCGTTCACGAACCTCACACGTTTCTCATCTTAACAGACAAGCATTGGATGTTAGAGGACCAGTGCTTTTTTATCAGTTTCAGAAGAAGAGTTGGACTACATATGGTCCGTATGTGTAGGAAACTCCGTTCTTTTGTTCTGGGCACACTCAGATTACCTGCTATATTAGAGATTCTAAAAGCAGGAGCATGCTTCTCGCTCTAAAGCAGAGTGTGATCCATGGATGAGAAGAATGCTGTGTGTTTCCCTTCAGAAATGGAGTTAAATCCCAGGCTCTGTGTCTTACTACAAGCAAGACTTCGTTTCAGGTAAGGGCAGTCACTTTTCAGTTCAAAGGAACTACATCATTCACAAAGCTCACACGTTTCTCATCTTAACTGACAAGCATAGGATGTTAGAGGACCAGTGCTTTGTATCAGTTTCAGAAGCAGAGTTGGACTAGATATGGTCCGTACGTGTAGGAAACACCGTTCTTTTGTTCTCAGCACACTCACGTTTCCTGATGCCTTAGAGACTGTAGAAAGCAAGAGCGTGCTTCTCGCTCTAAAGCAGAGTGTGATCGATGGGTGAGAACTATGCTGTGTGTTTCATTTCAGAAATGGAGTTAAATCCCAGGCTCTGTGTCTTCCTACAAGCAAGACTTCGTTTCAGGTAAGGGCAGTCACTTTTCTGCTCAAACGAACTACATCGTTCATGAAGCTCACACGTTTCCCATCTTAACTGTACAAGCATTGGATGTTAGAGGACCAGTGCTTTGTATCAGTTTCAGAAGAAGAGATGGACTACATATGGTCTGTATGTGTAGGAAACTCTGTTCTTTGTTCTGGGCACACTCAGATTTCCTGCTGTCTTAGAGAATCTAGAAAGCAAGTTCGTGCTTCTTGTTCTGAAGCAGAGTGTGATCAATTGATGATTACACTGCTGTGTGTTTCACTTCAGAAATGGAGTTAAATCCCAGGCTCTGATTTTTCCTACAAGCAAGACTTCGTTTCAGGTAAGGGCAGTCACTTTTCTGCTCAAACGAACTACATCGTTCACTGAGCTCACACATTTCTCTTCTTAACAGACAAGCATTGGATGTTAGAGGACCAGTGCTTTGTATCAGTTTCAGGAAAAGAGTTGGACTACATATGGTCTGTATGTGTAGGAAACTCCGTTCTTTTGTTCTGGGCACACTCAGATTTCCTGCTGTCTTAGAGACTCTATAAAGCAAGAGCATGCTTCTTGCTCTAAAGCAGAGTGTGATCCATGGATGAGAACTATGCTGTTTGTTTCTATTCAGAAATGTAGTTAAATCCCAGGCTCTGTGTCTTCCTACAAGCAAGACTTCGTTTCAGGTAAGGGCAGTCACTTTTCAGCTCAAACGAACTACATCGTTCACGAAGATCACACGTTTCTCATCTTAAGAGACAATCATTGGATGTTAGAGGACCAGTGCTTTGTATCAGTTTCAGAAGCAGAGTTGAACTAGATATGGTCCATATGTGTAGGAAACACCGTTCTTTTGTTCTCAGCACACTCACGTTTCCTGCTGTCTTAGAGAATCTAGATAGCAAGAGCGTGCTTCTTGTTCTGAAGCAGAGTGTGATCCATTGATGATTACACTGCTGTGTGTTTCACTTCAGAAATGGAGTTAAATCCCAGGCTCTGTGTCTTCCTACAAGCAAGACTTCGTTTCAGGTAAGGGCAGTCACTTTTCTGCTCAAACGAACTACATCGTTCATGAAGCTCACACGTTTCCCATCTTAACTGTACAAGCATTGGATGTTAGAGGACCAGTGCTTTGTATCAGTTTCAGAAGAAGAGTTGGACTACATATGGTCTGTATGTGTAGGTAACTCTGTTCTTTGTTCTGGGCACACTCTGATTTCCTGCTCTATGAGAGACTCTAGAAAGCAAGAGCGTGCTTCTTGCTGTAAAGCAGAGTGTGATCCATGGGTGAGAACTATGCTGTGTGTTTCCCTTCAGAAATGGAGTTAAATCTCAATCTTTGTGTCTTCCTACAAGCAAGACTTCGTTTCAGGTAACGGCAGTCACTTTTCAGCTCAAACGAACTACATCGTTCACTGAGCTCACACATTTCTCTTCTTAACAGACAAGCATTGGATGTTAGAGGACCAGTGCTTTGTTTCAGTTTAAGAAGGAGAGTTGGACTAGATATGGTCCATATGTGTAGGAAACACCGTTCTTTTGTTCTCAGCACACTCACGTTTCCTGCTGTCTTAGAGACTCTAGAAAGCAAGAGTGTGCTTCTTGTTCTAAAGCAGAGTGTGATCAATGGATGAGAACACTGCTGTGTGTTTCACTTCAGAAATGGAGTTAAATCCCAGGCTCTGAGTCTTCCTACAAGCACGACTTCGTTTCAGGTAAGGGCAGTCACTTTTCTGCTCAAACGAACTACATCGTTCACGAACCTCACACGTTTCTCATCTTAACAGACAAGCATTGGATGTTAGAGGACCAGTGCTTTTTTATCAGTTTCAAAAGAAGAGTTGGACTACATATGGTCCGTATGTGTAGGAAACTCCGTTCTTTTGTTCTGGGCACACTCAGATTACCTGCTATATTAGAGATTCTAAAAGCAGGAGCGTGCTTCTCGCTCTAAAGCCGAGTGTGATCCATGGATGAGAAGAATGCTGTGTGTTTCCCTTCAGAAATGGAGTTAAATCCCAGGCTCTGTGTCTTACTACAAGCAAGACTTCATTTCAGGTAAGGGCAGTCACTTTTCAGTTCAAAGGAACTACATCATTCACAAAGCTCACACGTTTCTCATCTTAACTGACAAGCATAGGATGTTAGAGGACCAGTGCTTTGTATCAGTTTCAGAAGCAGAGTTGGACTAGATATGGTCCATATGTGTAGGAAACACCGTTCTTTTGTTCTCAGCACACTCACGTTTCCTGATGCCTTAGAGACTGTAGAAAGCAAGAGCGTGCTTCTCGCTCTAAAGCAGAGTGTGATCCATGGGTGAGAACTATGCTGTGTGTTTCATTTCAGAAATGGAGTTAAATCCCAGGCTCTGTGTCTTCCTACAAGCAAGACTTCGTTTCAGGTAAGGGCAGTCACTTTTCTGCTCAAACGAACTACATCGTTCATGAAGCTCACACGTTTCCCATCTTAACTGTACAAGCATTGGATGTTAGAGGACCAGTGCTTTGTATCAGTTTCAGAAGAAGAGATGGACTACATATGGTCTGTATGTGTAGGAAACTCTGTTCTTTGTTCTGGGCACACTCAGATTTCCTGCTGTCTTAGAGAATCTAGAAAGCAAGTTCGTCCTTCTTGTTCTGAAGCAGAGTGTGATCAATTGATGATTACACTGCTGTGTGTTTCACTTCAGAAATGGAGTTAAATCCCAGGCTCTGATTTTTCCTACAAGCAAGACTTCGTTTCAGGTAAGGGCAGTCACTTTTCTGCTCAAACGAACTACATCGTTCACTGAGCTCACACATTTCTCTTCTTAACAGACAAGCATTGGATGTTAGAGGACCAGTGCTTTGTTTCAGTTTAAGAAGGAGAGTTGGACTAGATATGGTCCATATGTGTAGGAAACACCGTTCTTTTGTTCTCAGCACACTCACGTTTCCTGCTGTCTTAGAGACTCTAGAAAGCAAGAGCGTGCTTCTTGTTCTAAAGCAGAGTGTGATCAATGGATGAGAACACTGCTTTGTGTTTCACTTCAGAAATGGAGTTAAATCCGAGGCTCTGCGTCTTCCTACAAGCAAGACTTCGTTTCAGGTAAGGGCAGTCACTTTTCTGCTCAAACGAACTACATCGTTCACGAACCTCACACGTTTCTCATCTTAACAGACAAGCATTGGATGTTAGAGGACCAGTGCTTTGTATCAGTTTCAGAAGAAGAGATGGACTACATATGGTCTGTAATTGTAGGAAACTCTGTTCTTTGTTCTGGGCACACTCAGATTTCCTGCTGTCTTAGAGAATCTAGAAAGCAAGTTCGTGCTTCTTGTTCTGAAGCAGAGTGTGATCAATTGATGATTACACTGCTGTGTGTTTCACTTCAGAAATGGAGTTAAATCCCAGGCTCTGATTTTTCCTACAAGCAAGACTTCGTTTCAGGTAAGGGCATTCACTTTTCTGCTCAAACGAACTACATCGTTCACTGAGCTCACACATTTCTCTTCTTAACAGACAAGCATTGGATGTTAGAGGACCAGTGCTTTGTTTCAGTTTAAGAAGGAGAGTTGGACTAGATATGTTCCATATGTGTAGGAAACACCGTTCTTTTGTTCTCAGCACACTCACGTTTCCTGCTGTCTTAGAGACTCTAGAAAGCAAGAGCGTGCTTCTTGTTCTAAAGCAGAGTGTGATCAATGGATGAGAACACTGCTGTGTGTTTCACTTCAGAAATGGAGTTAAATCCCAGGCTCTGAGTCTTCCTACAAGCAAGACTTCGTTTCAGGTAAGGGCAGTCACTTTTCTGCTCAAACGAACTACATCGTTCACGAACCTCACACGTTTCTCATCTTAACAGACAAGCATTGGATGTTAGAGGACCAGTGCTTTTTTATCAGTTTCAGAAGAAGAGTTGGACTACATATGGTCCGTATGTGTAGGAAACTCCGTTCTTTTGTTCTGGGCACACTCAGATTACCTGCTATATTAGAGATTCTAAAAGCAGGAGCATGCTTCTCGCTCTAAAGCAGAGTGTGATCCATGGATGAGAAGAATGCTGTGTGTTTCCCTTCAGAAATGGAGTTAAATCCCAAGCTCTGTGTCTTACTACATGCAAGACTTAGTTTCAGGTAAGGACAGGCACTTTTCAGTTCAAAGGAATTACATCATTCACAAAGCTCACACGTTTCTCATCTTAACTGACAAGCATAGGATGTTAGAGGACTAGTGCTTTGTATCTGTTTCAGAAGCAGAGTTGGATTAGACATGGTCCGTACGTGTAGGAAACACCGTTTTTTTGTTCTCAGCACACTCACGTTTTCTGATGTCTTAGAGACTGTAGAAAGCAAGAGCGTGCTTCTCGCTCTAAAGCAGAGTGTAATCCATGGGTGAGAACTATGCTGTGTGTTTCATTTCAGAAATGGAGTTAAATCCCAGGCTCTGTGTCTTCCTACAAACAAGACTTCGTTTAAGGAAAGGGCAGTCACTTTTCTGCTCAAACGAACTACATCGTTCATGAAGCTCACACATTTCCCATCTTAACTGACAAGCATTGGATGTTAGAGGACCAGTGCTTTGTATCAGTTTCAGAAAAAGAGTTGGACTACATATGGTCCGTATGTGTAGGAAACTCCGTTCTTTTGTTCTGGGCACACTCAGATTTCCTTCTGTCTTAGAGACTCTATAAAGCAAGAGCATGCTTCTTGCTCTAAAGCAGAGTGTGATCCATGGATGAGAACTATGCTGTTTGTTTCTATTCAGAAATGGAGTTAAATCCCAGGCTCTGTGTCTTCCTACAAGCAACACTTCGTTTCAGGTAAGGGCAGTCACTTTTCTGCTCAAACGAACTACATCGTTCACGAAGATCACACGTTTCTCATCTTAACAGACAAGCATTGGATGTTAGAGGACCAGTGCTTTGTATCAGTTTCAGAAGCAGAGTTGAACTAGATATGGTCCATATGTGTAGGAAACACCGTTCTTTTGTTCTCAGCACACTCACGTTTCCTGCTGTCTTAGAGAATCTAGATAGCAAGAGCGTGCTTCTTGTTCTGAAGCAGAGTGTGATCCATTGATGATTACACTGCTGTGTGTTTCACTTCAGAAATGGAGTTAAATCCCAGGCTCTGTGTCTTCCTACAAGCAAGACTTCGTTTCAGGTAAGGGCAGTCACTTTTCTGCTCAAACGAACTACATCGTTCATGAAGCTCACACGTTTCCCATCTTAACTGTACAAGCATTGGATGTTAGAGGACCAGTGCTTTGTATCAGTTTCAGAAGAAGAGTTGGACTACATATGGTCTGTATGTGTAGGTAACTCTGTTCTTTGTTCTGGGCACACTCAGATTTCCTGCTCTATGAGAGACTCTAGAAAGCAAGAGCGTGCTTCTTGCTGTAAAGCAGAGTGTGATCCATGGGTGAGAACTATGCTGTGTGTTTCCCTTCAGAAATGGAGTTAAATCTCAATCTTTGTGTCTTCCTACAAGCAAGACTTCGTTTCAGGTAACGGCAGTCACTTTTCAGCTCAAACGAACTAAATCGTTCACTGAGCTCACACATTTCTCTTCTTAACAGACAAGCATTGGATGTTAGAGGACCAGTGCTTTGTTTCAGTTTAAGAAGGAGAGTTGGACTAGATATGGTCCATATGTGTAGGAAACACCGTTCTTTTGTTCTCAGCACACTCACGTTTCCTGCTGTCTTAGAGACTCTAGAAAGCAAGAGTGTACTTCTTGTTCTAAAGCAGAGTGTGATCAATGGATGAGAACACAGCTGTGTGTTTCACTTCAGAAATGTAGTTAAATCCCAGGCTCTGAGTCTTCCTACAAGCAAGACTTCGTTTCAGGTAAGGGCAGTCACTTTTCTGCTCAAACGAACTACATCGTTCACGAACCTCACACGTTTCTCATCTTAACAGACAAGCATTGGATGTTAGAGGACCAGTGCTTTTTTATCAGTTTCAAAAGAAGAGTTGGACTACATATGGTCCGTATGTGTAGGAAACTCCGTTCTTTTGTTCTGGGCACACTCAGATTACCTGCTATATTAGAGATTCTAAAAGCAGGAGCGTGCTTCTCGCTCTAAAGCCGAGTGTGATCCATGGATGAGAAGAATGCTGTGTGTTTCCCTTCAGAAATGGAGTTAAATCCCAGGCTCTGTGTCTTACTACAAGCAAGACTTCGTTTCAGGTAAGGGCAGTCACTTTTCAGTTCAAAGGAACTACATCATTCACAAAGCTCACACGTTTCTCATCTGAACTAACAAGCATAGGATGTTAGAGGACCAGTGCTTTGTATCAGTTTCAGAAGCAGAGTTGGACTAGATATGGTCCGTACATGTAGGAAACACCGTTCTTTTGTTCTCAGCACACTCACGTTTCCTGATGCCTTAGAGACTGTAGAAAGCAAGAGCGTGCTTCTCGCTCTAAAGCAGAGTGTGATCCATGGGTGAGAACTATGCGGTGTGTTTCATTTCAGAAATGGAGTTAAATCCCAGGCTCTGTGTCTTCCTACAAGCAAGACTTCGTTTCAGGTAAGGGCAGTCACTTTTCTGCTCAAACGAACTACATCGTTCATGAAGCTCACACGTTTCCCATCTTAACTGTACAAGCATTGGATGTTAGAGGACCAGTGCTTTGTATCAGTTTCAGAAGAAGAGATGGACTACATATGGTCTGTATGTGTAGGAAACTCTGTTCTTTGTTCTGGGCACACTCAGATTTCCTGCTGTCTTAGAGAATCTAGAAAGCAAGTTCGTGCTTCTTGTTCTGAAGCAGAGTGTGATCAATTGATGATTACACTGCTGTGTGTTTCACTTCAGAAATGGAGTTAAATCCCAGGCTCTGATTTTTCCTACAAGCAAGACTTCGTTTCAGGTAAGGGCAGTCACTTTTCTGCTCAAACGAACTACATCGTTCACTGAGCTCACACATTTCTCTTCTTAACAGACAAGCATTGGATGTTAGAGGACCAGTGCTTTGTTTCAGTTTAAGAAGGAGAGTTGGACTAGATATGGTCCATATGTGTAGGAAACACCGTTCTTTTGTTCTCAGCACACTCACGTTTCCTGCTGTCTTAGAGACTCTAGAAAGCAAGAGCGTGCTTCTTGTTCTAAAGCAGAGTGTGATCAATGGATGAGAACACTGCTTTGTGTTTCACTTCAGAAATGGAGTTAAATCCGAGGCTCTGAGTCTTCCTACAAGCAAGACTTCGTTTCAGGTAAGGGCAGTCACTTTTCTGCTCAAACGAACTACATCGTTCACGAACCTCACACGTTTCTCATCTTAACAGACAAGCATTGGATGTTAGAGGACCAGTGCTTTTTTATCAGTTTCAGAAGAAGAGTTGGACTACATATGGTCCGTATGTGTAGGAAACTCCGTTCTTTTGTTCTGGGCACACTCAGATTACCTGCTATATTAGAGATTCTAAAAGCAGGAGCATGCTTCTCGCTCTAAAGCAGAGTGTGATCCATGGATGAGAAGAATGCTGTGTGTTTCCCTTCAGAAATGGAGTTAAATCCCAAGCTCTGTGTCTTACTACAAGCAAGACTTCGTTTCAGGTAAGGGCAGGCACTTTTCAGTTCAAAGGAACTACATCATTCACAAAGCCCACACGTTTCTCATCTTAACTGACAAGCATAGGATGTTAGAGGACTAGTGCTTTGTATCTTTTTCAGAAGCAGAGTTGGACTAGACATGGTCCGTACGTGTAGGAAACACCGTTTTTTTGTTCTCAGCACACTCATGTTTTCTGATGTCTTAGAGACTGTAGAAAGCAAGAGCGTGCTTCTCGCTCTAAAGCAGAGTGTGATCCATGGGTGAGAACTATGCTGTGTGTTTCATTTCAGAAATGGAGTTAAATCCCAAGCTCTGTGTCTTCCTACAAACAAGACTTCGTTTAAGGAAAGGGCAGTCACTTTTCTGCTCAAACGAACTACATCATTCATGAAGCTCACACATTTCCCATCTTAACTGACAAGCATTGGATGTTAGAGGACCAGTGCTTTGTATCAGTTTCAGAAAAAGAGTTGGACTACATATGGTCCGTATGTGTAGGAAACTCCGTTCTTTTGTTCTGGGCACACTCAGATTTCCTTCTGTCTTAGAGACTCTATAAAGCAAGAGCATGCTTCTTGCTCTAAAGCAGAGTGTGATCCATGGGTGAGAACTATGCTGTGTGTTTCCCTTCAGAAATGGAGTTAAATCTCAATCTTTGTGTCTTCCTACAAGCAAGACTTCGTTTCAGGTAAGGGCAGTCACTTTTCAGCTCAAACGAACTACATCGTTCACTGAGCTCACACATTTCTCTTCTTAACAGACAAGCATTGGATGTTAGAGGACCAGTGCTTTGTTTCAGTTTAAGAAGGAGAGTTGGACTAGATATGGTCCATATGTGTAGGAAACACCGTTCTTTTGTTCTCAGCACACTCACGTTTCCTGCTGTCTTAGAGACTCTAGAAAGCAAGAGCGTGCTTCTCGCTCTAAGGCAGAGTGTGATCCATGGATGAGAAGAATGCTGTGTGTTTCCCTTCAGAAATGGAGTTAAATCCCAGGCTCTGTGTCTTACTACAAGCAAGACTTCATTTCAGGTAAGGGCAGTCACTTTTCAGTTCAAAGGAACTACATCATTCACAAAGCTCACACGTTTCTCATCTTAACTGACAAGCATAGGATGTTAGAGGACCAGTGCTTTGTATCAGTTTCAGAAGCAGAGTTGGACTAGATATGGTCCATATGTGTAGGAAACACCGTTCTTTTGTTCTCAGCACACTCACGTTTCCTGATGCCTTAGAGACTGTAGAAAGCAAGAGCGTGCTTCTCGCTCTAAAGCAGAGTGTGATCCATGGGTGAGAACTATGCTGTGTGTTTCATTTCAGAAATGGAGTTAAATCCCAGGCTCTGTGTCTTCCTACAAGCAAGACTTCGTTTCAGGTAAGGGCAGTCACTTTTCTGCTCAAACGAACTACATCGTTCATGAAGCTCACACGTTTCCCATCTTAACTGTACAAGCATTGGATGTTAGAGGACCAGTGCTTTGTATCAGTTTCAGAAGAAGAGATGGACTACATATGGTCTGTATGTGTAGGAAACTCTGTTCTTTGTTCTGGGCACACTCAGATTTCCTGCTGTCTTAGAGAATCTAGAAAGCAAGTTCGTCCTTCTTGTTCTGAAGCAGAGTGTGATCAATTGATGATTACACTGCTGTGTGTTTCACTTCAGAAATGGAGTTAAATCCCAGGCTCTGATTTTTCCTACAAGCAAGACTTCGTTTCAGGTAAGGGCAGTCACTTTTCTGCTCAAACGAACTACATCGTTCACTGAGCTCACACATTTCTCTTCTTAACAGACAAGCATTGGATGTTAGAGGACCAGTGCTTTGTTTCAGTTTAAGAAGGAGAGTTGGACTAGATATGGTCCATATGTGTAGGAAACACCGTTCTTTTGTTCTCAGCACACTCACGTTTCCTGCTGTCTTAGAGACTCTAGAAAGCAAGAGCGTGCTTCTTGTTCTAAAGCAGAGTGTGATCAATGGATGAGAACACTGCTTTGTGTTTCACTTCAGAAATGGAGTTAAATCCGAGGCTCTGCGTCTTCCTACAAGCAAGACTTCGTTTCAGGTAAGGGCAGTCACTTTTCTGCTCAAACGAACTACATCGTTCACGAACCTCACACGTTTCTCATCTTAACAGACAAGCATTGGATGTTAGAGGACCAGTGCTTTGTATCAGTTTCAGAAGAAGAGATGGACTACATATGGTCTGTAATTGTAGGAAACTCCGTTCTTTTGTTCTGGGCACACTCAGATTACCTGCTATATTAGAGATTCTAAAAGCAGGAGCATGCTTCTCGCTCTAAAGCAGAGTGTGATCCATGGATGAGAAGAATGCTGTGTGTTTCCCTTCAGAAATGGAGTTAAATCCCAAGCTCTGTGTCTTACTACAAGCAAGACTTAGTTTCAGGTAAGGACAGGCACTTTTCAGTTCAAAGGAACTACATCATTCACAAAGCTCACACGTTTCTCATCTTAACTGACAAGCATAGGATGTTAGAGGACTAGTGCTTTGTATCTGTTTCAGAAGCAGAGTTGGATTAGACATGGTCCGTACGTGTAGGAAACACCGTTTTTTTGTTCTCAGCACACTCACGTTTTCTGATGTCTTAGAGACTGTAGAAAGCAAGAGCGTGCTTCTCGCTCTAAAGCAGAGTGTAATCCATGGGTGAGAACTATGCTGTGTGTTTCATTTCAGAAATGGAGTTAAATCCCAGGCTCTGTGTCTTCCTACAAACAAGACTTCGTTTAAGGAAAGGGCAGTCACTTTTCTGCTCAAACGAACTACATCGTTCATGAAGCTCACACATTTCCCATCTTAACTGACAAGCATTGGATGTTAGAGGACCAGTGCTTTGTATCAGTTTCAGAAAAAGAGTTGGACTACATATGGTCCGTATGTGTAGGAAACTCCGTTCTTTTGTTCTGGGCACACTCAGATTTCCTTCTGTCTTAGAGACTCTATAAAGCAAGAGCATGCTTCTTGCTCTAAAGCAGAGTGTGATCCATGGATGAGAACTATGCTGTTTGTTTCTATTCAGAAATGGAGTTAAATCCCAGGCTCTGTGTCTTCCTACAAGCAACACTTCGTTTCAGGTAAGGGCAGTCACTTTTCAGCTCAAACGAACTACATCGTTCACGAAGATCACACGTTTCTCATCTTAACAGACAAGCATTGGATGTTAGAGGACCAGTGCTTTGTATCAGTTTCAGAAGCAGAGTTGAACTAGATATGGTCCATATGTGTAGGAAACACCGTTCTTTTGTTCTCAGCACACTCACGTTTCCTGCTGTCTTAGAGAATCTAGATAGCAAGAGCGTGCTTCTTGTTCTGAAGCAGAGTGTGATCCATTGATGATTACACTGCTGTGTGTTTCACTTCAGAAATGGAGTTAAATCCCAGGCTCTGTGTCTTCCTACAAGCAAGACTTCGTTTCAGGTAAGGGCAGTCACTTTTCTGCTCAAACGAACTACATCGTTCATGAAGCTCACACGTTTCCCATCTTAACTGTACAAGCATTGGATGTTAGAGGACCAGTGCTTTGTATCAGTTTCAGAAGAAGAGTTGGACTACATATGGTCTGTATGTGTAGGTAACTCTGTTCTTTGTTCTGGGCACACTCAGATTTCCTGCTCTATGAGAGACTCTAGAAAGCAAGAGCGTGCTTCTTGCTGTAAAGCAGAGTGTGATCCATGGGTGAGAACTATGCTGTGTGTTTCCCTTCAGAAATGGAGTTAAATCTCAATCTTTGTGTCTTCCTACAAGCAAGACTTCGTTTCAGGTAACGGCAGTCACTTTTCAGCTCAAACGAACTAAATCGTTCACTGAGCTCACACATTTCTCTTCTTAACAGACAAGCATTGGATGTTAGAGGACCAGTGCTTTGTTTCAGTTTAAGAAGGAGAGTTGGACTAGATATGGTCCATATGTGTAGGAAACACCGTTCTTTTGTTCTCAGCACACTCACGTTTCCTGCTGTCTTAGAGACTCTAGAAAGCAAGAGTGTACTTCTTGTTCTAAAGCAGAGTGTGATCAATGGATGAGAACACTGCTGTGTGTTTCACTTCAGAAATGTAGTTAAATCCCAGGCTCTGAGTCTTCCTACAAGCAAGACTTCGTTTCAGGTAAGGGCAGTCACTTTTCTGCTCAAACGAACTACATCGTTCACGAACCTCACACGTTTCTCATCTTAACAGACAAGCATTGGATGTTAGAGGACCAGTGCTTTTTTATCAGTTTCAAAAGAAGAGTTGGACTACATATGGTCCGTATGTGTAGGAAACTCCGTTCTTTTGTTCTGGGCACACTCAGATTACCTGCTATATTAGAGATTCTAAAAGCAGGAGCGTGCTTCTCGCTCTAAAGCCCAGTGTGATCCATGGATGAGAAGAATGCTGTGTGTTTCCCTTCAGAAATGGAGTTAAATCCCAGGCTCTGTGTCTTACTACAAGCAAGACTTCGTTTCAGGTAAGGGCAGTCACTTTTCAGTTCAAAGGAACTACATCATTCACAAAGCTCACACGTTTCTCATCTGAAATAACAAGCATAGGATGTTAGAGGACCAGTGCTTTGTATCAGTTTCAGAAGCAGAGTTGGACTAGATATGGTCCGTACATGTAGGAAACACCGTTCTTTTGTTCTCAGCACACTCACGTTTCCTGATGCCTTAGAGACTGTAGAAAGCAAGAGCGTGCTTCTCGCTCTAAAGCAGAGTGTGATCCATGGGTGAGAACTATGCGGTGTGTTTCATTTCAGAAATGGAGTTAAATCCCAGGCTCTGTGTCTTCCTACAAGCAAGACTTCGTTTCAGGTAAGGGCAGTCACTTTTCTGCTCAAACGAACTACATCGTTCATGAAGCTCACACGTTTCCCATCTTAACTGTACAAGCATTGGATGTTAGAGGACCAGTGCTTTGTATCAGTTTCAGAAGAAGAGATGGACTACATATGGTCTGTATGTGTAGGAAACTCTGTTCTTTGTTCTGGGCACACTCAGATTTCCTGCTGTCTTAGAGAATCTAGAAAGCAAGTTCGTGCTTCTTGTTCTGAAGCAGAGTGTGATCAATTGATGATTACACTGCTGTGTGTTTCACTTCAGAAATGGAGTTAAATCCCAGGCTCTGATTTTTCCTACAAGCAAGACTTCGTTTCAGGTAAGGGCAGTCACTTTTCTGCTCAAACGAACTACATCGTTCACTGAGCTCACACATTTCTCTTCTTAACAGACAAGCATTGGATGTTAGAGGACCAGTGCTTTGTTTCAGTTTAAGAAGGAGAGTTGGACTAGATATGGTCCATATGTGTAGGAAACACCGTTCTTTTGTTCTCAGCACACTCACGTTTCCTGCTGTCTTAGAGACTCTAGAAAGCAAGAGCGTGCTTCTTGTTCTAAAGCAGAGTGTGATCAATGGATGAGAACACTGCTTTGTGTTTCACTTCAGAAATGGAGTTAAATCCGAGGCTCTGAGTCTTCCTACAAGCAAGACTTCGTTTCAGGTAAGGGCAGTCACTTTTCTGCTCAAACGAACTACATCGTTCACGAACCTCACACGTTTCTCATCTTAACAGACAAGCATTGGATGTTAGAGGACCAGTGCTTTTTTATCAGTTTCAGAAGAAGAGTTGGACTACATATGGTCCGTATGTGTAGGAAACTCCGTTCTTTTGTTCTGGGCACACTCAGATTACCTGCTATATTAGAGATTCTAAAAGCAGGAGCATGCTTCTCGCTCTAAAGCAGAGTGTGATCCATGGATGAGAAGAATGCTGTGTGTTTCCCTTCAGAAATGGAGTTAAATCCCAAGCTCTGTGTCTTACTACAAGCAAGACTTCGTTTCAGGTAAGGGCAGGCACTTTTCAGTTCAAAGGAACTACATCATTCACAAAGCTCACACGTTTCTCATCTTAACTGACAAGCATAGGATGTTAGAGGACTAGTGCTTTGTATCTTTTTCAGAAGCAGAGTTGGACTAGACATGGTCCGTACGTGTAGGAAACACCGTTTTTTTGTTCTCAGCACACTCACGTTTTCTGATGTCTTAGAGACTGTAGAAAGCAAGAGCGTGCTTCTCGCTCTAAAGCAGAGTGTGATCCATGGGTGAGAACTATGCTGTGTGTTTCATTTCAGAAATGGAGTTAAATCCCAAGCTCTGTGTCTTCCTACAAACAAGACTTCGTTTAAGGAAAGGGCAGTCACTTTTCTGCTCAAACGAACTACATCATTCATGAAGCTCACACATTTCCCATCTTAACTGACAAGCATTGGATGTTAGAGGACCAGTGCTTTGTATCAGTTTCAGAAAAAGAGTTGGACTACATATGGTCCGTATGTGTAGGAAACTCCGTTCTTTTGTTCTGGGCACACTCAGATTTCCTTCTGTCTTAGAGACTCTATAAAGCAAGAGCATGCTTCTTGCTCTAAAGCAGAGTGTGATCCATGGATGAGAACTATGCTGTTTGTTTCTATTCAGAAATGGAGTTAAATCCCAGGCTCTGTGTCTTCCTACAAGCAAGACTTCGTTTCAGGTAAGGGCAGTCACTTTTCAGCTCAAAAGAACTACATCGTTCACGAAGATCACACGTTTCTCATCTTAACAGTCAAGCATAGGATGTTAGAGGACCAGTGCTTTGTATCAGTTCCAGAAGCAGAGTTGGACTAGATTGGTCCTTACATGTAGGAAACACCGTTCTTTTGTTCTCAGCACACTCACGTTTCCTGATGCCTTAGAGACTGTAGAAAGCAAGAGCGTGCTTCTCGCTCTGAAGCAGAGTGTGATCCATGGGTGAGAACTATGCTGTGTGTTTCATTTAAGAAATGGAGTTAAATCCCAGGCTCTGTGTCTTCCTACAAGCAAGACTTCGTTTCAGGTAAGGGCAGTCACTTTTCTGCTCAAACGAACTACATCGTTCATGAAGCTCACACGTTTCCCATCTTAACTG
>CATKUP010000842.1:0-57528 GCA_949786385.1 Onychomys leucogaster
GAAGGGAAACACACAGCACAGTTGTCATCCATGAAACACACTCTGTTTCAGATTAAGAAGCACGCTCTTGCTTTCTAGAGTCTTCAATACAGCCGCAAACATGAGTGTGCTCAGAACAAAAAGCACGGTGTTTCCTATACATATGGACCTTTTCTACTTCAACTCTGCTTCTTAAACTGATAGAAACCACAGGTCCTCTGACATCCAATGCTTTTCAGTTAATAGCGAGAACGTGTGAGCTAGGTAAATGAAGTAGCTTCATTTGAGCTGAAAATTGTCTGCGATTACGTGAAACGAAGTCTTGCTTGTAAGAAGACACAGAGTATGGCATTTAACTCCATTTCTGAAATGAAACACACAGCAGAGATCTCATCCATGAAACACACTCTGCTTCAGAGCAAGAAGCACGGCCCCTGCTTTCTAGAGTCTCTAATACACAGGAAATGTGAGTGTACTGTGACCAAAAGAACGGGGTTTCCTAAACATATGACCATATCTACTTCAAGTCTGCTTCTCAACTGATACAAACCACAGGGCCTCTAACATTTTGTGCTTTTCAGTTAAGAGCAACAAACGTGTGAGCTTCGTGATCAATGTAGCTTTTTTGAACTAAAAAGTGTCTGCGTTTACCTGAAACGAATTCTTGCTTGTACGAAGACACAGGTCCTGGGATTTAACGACATTTTGAAAGGGAAACACACAGCACAGTTCTCATCCATTAAACACACTCTGCCTTTAGAGCAAGAAGCACGCTCTTGCTTTCTAGAGTCCATAATACAGCAGGAACTTGATTCTTCTCAGAACAAAGAATGGTGTTTCCTACACTAAAGGACCATATATATTTCAACTCTGCTTCTGAATATGATAGAAACCAAAGGTCCTATAAAAAATCCACTGTTCTCCATTTAAGAGCGAGAAACGTGTGAGCTTCATGAACAATGTAGCTTCCTTTGAGCTGAAAAGTATCTGCGTTTACCTGAAATGAAGTCTTGCTTGTAAGAAGACACAGAGCCTGGGATTTAACTCCATTTCTGAAGGGAAACACACAGCACAGTTCTCATCCATGATACACACTCTGCTTTAGAGCAAGAAGAACACTCTTGATTTCTAGAGACCATAATACAGCAGGAAACTTGAGTGTGCTCAGAACAAAAGAACGGAGTTTCCTACACATAAGGACCATATATAGTTTAACTCTGCTTCTGAAACACACTCTGCTTTAGAGCAAGAAGCACGCTCTTGCCTTCTTGAGTCTCTAATACAGCAGGACACGTGAGTGTACTTAGACTAAAGAATGGTTTTACATACACATGTGGACCATATCTAGTGCAACTCTACTTCTGAAACTGATACAAACCACGGCTCCTCTAACATCCAATGCTTTTCATTTAAGAGCGAGAAACGTGGTGAGCTTCGTGAACGATGTAGCTTCCTTTGAGCTGAAAAGTGAATGTGTTTATCTGAAACGTGTTTTGCTTGTAGGAAGACACAGAGCATGGAATTTAACTCCATTTCTGAAGGGAACACACAGCGCAGTTGTCATCCATGAAACACACTCTGTTTCAGATTAAGAAGCACGCTCTTGCTTTCTAGAGTCTTCAATACAGCCGCAAACATGAGTGTGCTCAGAACAAAAGCACGGTGTTTCCTATACATATGGACCATTTCTACTTCAACTCTGCTTCTTAAACTGATAGAAACCACAGGTCCTGTGACATCCAATGCTTTTCAGTTAATAGCGAGAAACTTGTGAGCTAGGTAAACGAAGTAGCTTCATTTGAGCTGAAAATTGTCTGCGATTACGTGAACGAAGTCTTGCTTGTAAGAAGACACAGAGTATGGCATTAACTCCATTTCTGAAATGGAACACACAGCAGAGATCTCATCCATGAAACACACTCTGCTTCAGAGCAAGAAGCACGCCCCTGCTTTCTAGAGTCTCTAATACAGCAGGAAATGTGAGTGTACTGAGACCAAAAGAACGGGGTTTCCTAAACATACGGACCATATCTACTTCAAGTCTGCCTTCTCAAACTGAACAAACCACAGGGCCTCTAACATTTTGTGCTTTTCAGTTAAGAGCAACAAACGTGTGAGCTTCGTGATCAATGTAGCTTCTTTGAACTAAAAAGTGTCTGCGTTTACCTGAAACGAATTCTTGCTTGTACGAAGACACAGGTCCTGGGATTTAACGACATTTTGAAAAGGGAAACACACAGCACAGTTCTCATCCATTAAACACACTCTGCTTTAGAGCAAGAAGCACGCTCTTGCTTTCTAGAGTCCATAATACAGCAGGAAACTTGATTCTGCTCAGAACAAAGAATGGTGTTTCCTACACTAAAGGACCATATATATTTCAACTCTGCTTCTGAATATGATAGAAACCAAAGGTCCTATAAAAATCCACTGCTCTCCATTTAAGAGCGAGAAACGTGTGAGCTTCGTGAACAATGTAGCTTCCTTTGAGCTGAAAAGTATCTACGTTTACCTGAAACGAAGTCTTGCTTGTAAGAAGACACAGAGCCTGGGATTTAACTCCATTTCTGAAGGGACACACAGCACAGTTCTCATCCATGAAACACACTCTGCTTTAGAGTAAGAAGCATGCTCTTGCTTTCTAGAGACTCTAATACAGCAGGAAACATGAGTGTGCTAAGAACAAAAGAACAGTGTATCCTACACTTAAGGACCATATATTTTTCAACTCTGCTTCTGAAACTGATACAAACCACCGGTCCTCTAACATCCAGTGATTTTCAGTTAATACCGAGAAACTTGTGAACTTCGTGAAGCATATAGCTTCCTTTGAGTTGAAAAGTGACTGCATTTACCTGAAATGAAGTCTTGCTTGTAAGAAGACACAGTGCCTGGGATTTAAGTCCATTTCTGAAGTGAAACACACAGCACAGTTCTCATCCATGAAACACACTCTGCTTTAGAGCAAGAAGCATGCTCTTGCTTTCTAGAGACTCTAATACAGCAAGAAACTTGAGTGTGCTCAGAACAAAAAAACAGTGTATCCTACACATAAGGACCATAAATATTTCAACTCTGCTTCTGAAACTGATACAAACCACTGGTCCTCTAACATCCAATGATTTTCAGTTAAGACCGAGAAACTTGAAAACTTCGTGAAGCATATAGCTTCCTTTAAGTTGAAAAGAGACTGCATTTACCTGAAAAGAAGTCTTGCTTTTGGAAATCACAAAGCATGGGATTTAAATCCATTTCTGAAAGGAAACACAAACACAGTTCTCATCCATGAAACACACTCTGCTTTAGAGCAAGAAGCACGCTCTTGCTTTCTAGATTCTCCAATACAGCAAGAAACGTGAGTGTGCTCAGAACATAAGAACAGTGTTTCCTACACATAAGGACCATATATATTTCAACTCTGCTTCTGAATCTGATACAAACCACCGGTCCTCTAACATCCAATGATTTTCAGTTAATTGCGAGAAACATGTGAGCTAGGTGAACAATGTAGCTGCATTTGTGCTGAAAAGTATCTGCGTTTACCTGAAACAATGTCTTCCTTGTAAGAAGACTAGAAGACTGGGATTTAACTCCATTTTGAAGTATAACACACAGCACAGTTCTCATCCATGAAACACACTCTGCTTCAGCACAAGAAGCACTTTCTTGCTTTCTAGAGTCTCTAATACAGCAGGAAACGTTACTGAACTGAGACCAAAAGAACGGTGTTTCCTACACATACGGACCATATCTAGTTCAACTCTGCTTCTGAAACTGATACACACCATAGGGCCTCTAACATCCAATTCTTTTCAGTTAAGAGCAACAAACATGTGAGCTTTGTGAATGATGTAGCTTCCATGGAGCTGAAAAGTGTATGTGTTTAACTGAAACGAAGTCTTGCTTGTAGGAAGACACAGAGCATGGGATTTAACTCCATTTCTGAAGAGAAACACACAGCACAGTTCTCATCCATGAAACACACTCTGCTTTAGATCAAGAAGCATGCTCTTGCTTTCTAGAGTGTCTAATACAGCAGGAATCGTGAGTGTACTGAGACAAAATAAACGCGGTTTCCTACACATATGGACCATTTCTAGTTGAAATCTGCTTCGGAAACTGAATGAAACCACAGGTCCTCTGACATCCAATGCTTTTCAGTTAAGAGCGAGAAACGTGTGAGCTTCGTGAACGATGTAGCTTCCTTTGAGCTGAAAAGTGAATGTGTTTACCTGAAAGGAGTTTTGCTTGTAGGAGGACACAGAGCATGGGATTTAACCCCATTTCTGAAGGGAAACAGACAGCACAGTTGTCACCCATGAAACACTCTGTTTCAGAGTAAGAAGCACGCTCTTGCTTTCTAGAGACTTCAATACAGCCGGAAACGTGAGTGTGCTCAGAACAAAAGCACGGTGTTTCCTACACATATGGACCATTTCTAGTTCAACTGTGCTTCTTAAACTGATAGAAACCACAGGTCCTCTGACATCCAATGCTTTCCAGTTAACAGCGAGAAACTTGTGAGCTAGGTAAACGAAGTAGCTTCATTTGAGCTGAAAATTGTCTGCGATTACCTGAAACGAAGTCTTGCTTGTAAGAAGACACAGAGTGTGGCATTTAACTCCATTTCAGAAATGAAACACACAGCAGAGTTGTCATCCATGAAACACACTCTGCTTCAGAGCAAGAAGGACGCTCCTGCTTTCTAGAGTCTCTAATACAGCAGGAAATGTGAGTGTACTGAGACCAAAAAAACGGGGTTTCCTACAAATATGGACCATTTCTAGTTGAATTCTGCTTCTGAAACTGATACAAACCACAGGTCCTCTAACATCCAATGCTTTTCAGTTAAGAGCGAGAAACGTGTGATCTAGGTGAACAATGTAGCTTCATTTGAGCTGAAAAGTGTCTGCGCTTACCTGAAATGAAGTCTTGCTTGTAAGAAGACACAGAGCCTGGGATTTAACTCCATTTCTGAAGTGAAACGCACAGCACAGTTCTCATCCATGAAAGACACTCTGCTTTAGAGCAAGAAGCAAGCTCTTGCTTTCTTGCGTCTCTAATACACCAGGAAATGTGAGTGTACTTAGACCAAAAGAACGGGGTTTCCTACACCTATGGACCATATCTAGTTCAACTCTGCTTCTGAAACTGATACAAACCTCAGGGCCTCTAACATCCAATGCTTTTCAGTTAAGAGCGAGAAACGTGTGATCTAGGTGAACAATGTAGCTTCATTTGAGCTGAAAAGTGTCTGCGCTTACCTGAAATGAAGTCTTGCTTGTAAGAAGACACAGAGCTTAGGCTTGAACTACACTTCTGAAGGGAAACACACAAAACAGTTCTCATCCATGAAACACACTCTGCTTTAGAGCAAGAAAAACACTCTTGATTTCTAGAGTCCCTAATACAACAGGAAACTTGAGTGTGCTCAGAACAAAAGAACGGTGTTTCCTACACATAAGGACCATATATATTTTAACTCTGCTTCTGAAACTTATACAAACCATGGGTCCTCTAACATCCATTACTTTTCAGTTAAAAGCGAGAAACATGTGATCTAGGTGAACAATGTAGTTTCATTTGAGCTGAAAAGTATCTGTGTTTACCTGAAATGAACTCTTGCTTGTAAGAAGACAAGGAGACTGGGATTTAACTCCATTTTGATGCGAAAACACAGCACAGTTCTCATCCATGAAACACACTCGGCTTCAGAACAAGAATCACTCTCTTGCTTTCTAGAGTCTCTAATACAGCACAAAATATGACTGTACTGAGACCAAAAGAACGGTGTTTCCTACACATACGGACCATATCTAGTTCAACTCTGCATCTGAAACTGATACACACCACAGGGCCTCCAACATCCAATTCTTTGCAGTTAAGAGCAACAAACATGTGAGCTTCATGAGCGATGTAGCTTCTTTGAACTAAAAAGTGACTGCGATTACCTCAAACGAATTCTTGCTTGTACAAAGACACAGAGCCTTGTATGTATCTCCATTTCTGAAGGGAAACAAACAGCACAGTTTTCATCCATGATACACACTCTGCTTTAGAGAGAGAAGCACGCTCTTGCTTTCTAGGGTCCCTAATACAGCAGGAAACAAGGGTGTGCCCACAACAAAAGAACGGTGTTTCCTACACATAAGGACCATATATGATTTAACTCGGCTTCTGAAACTGATAGAAACCACAGGTCCTATAACACCCAGTGCTTTTCAGTTAAGAGCGAGAAACGTGTGAGCTAGGTGAACAATGTAGCTTCATTTGAGCTGAAAAGTGTCTGGGCTTACCTGAAATGAAGTCTTGCTTGTAAGAAGACACAGTGCCTGGGATTTAACTCCATTTCTGTGGTGAAACACACAGCACAGTTCTCATCCATGAAACACACTCTGCTTTAGAGCAAGAAGCATGCTCTTGCTTTCTAGAGACTCTAATACAGCAGGAAACTTGAGTGTGCTCAGAACAAAAGAACAGTGTATCCTACACTTAAGGACCATATATATTTCAACTCTGCTTCTGAAACTGATACAAACCACCGGTCCTCTAACATCCAGTGATTTTCAGTTAATACCGAGAAACTTGTGAAATTCGTGAAGCATATAGCTTCCTTTGAGTTGAAAAGAGACTGCATTTACCTGAAAAGAAGTCTTGCTTATAGGAAATCACAGAGCATGGAATGTAAATCCATTTCTGAAAGGAAACACACACACAGTTCTCATCCATGAAACACACTCTGCTTCAGAACAAGAAGCACTCTCTTGCTTTCTAGATTCTCTAATCCAACAGAAAATGTGACTGAACTGAGACCAAAAGAACGGTGTTTCCTACACATACGGACCATATCTAGTTCAACACTGCTTCTGAAACTGATACACACCATAGGGCCTCTAACATCCAATTCTTTTCAGTTAAGAGCAACATACATGTGAGCTTTGTGAATGATGTAGCTTCTTTGAGCTGAAAAGTGTATGTGTTTAACTGAAACGAAGTCTTGCTTGTAGGAAGACACAGAGCCTGGGATTTAACTCCATTTCTGAAGGGAAACACACAGCACAGTTCTCATCCATGAAACACACTCTGCTTTAGATCAAGAAGCACGCTCTTGCTTTCTAGAGTCTCTAATACAGCAGGAAACTTGATTCTGCTCAGAACAAAGAACGGTGTTTCCTACACTAAAGGACCATATATATTTCAACTCTGCTTATGAATCTGATAGAAACCACAGGTCCTATAAGGTCCACTGCTTTCCATTTAAGAGCGAGAAACGTGTGAGCTTCGTGAACGATGTAGCTTCCTTTGAGCTGAAAAGTGAATGTGTTTATCTGAAACGTGTTTAGCTTGTAGGAAGACACAGAGCATGGAATTTAACTCCATTTCTGAAGGGAAACACACAGCACAGTTGTCATCCATGAAACACACTCTGTTTCAGATTAAGAAGCACGCTCTTGCTTTCTAGAGTCTTCAATACAGCCGCAAACATGAGTGTGCTCAGAACAAAAGCACGGTGTTTCCTATACATATGGACCTTTTCTACTTCAACTCTGCTTCTTAAACTGATAGAAACCACAGGTCCTCTGACATCCAATGCTTTTCAGTTAATAGCGAGAAACGTGTGAGCTAGGTAAATGAAGTAGCTTCATTTGAGCTGAAAATTGTCTGCGATTACGTGAAACGAAGTCTTGCTTGTAAGAAGACACAGAGTATGGCATTTAACTCCATTTCTGAAATGAAACACACAGCAGAGATCTCATCCATGAAACACACTCTGCTTCAGAGCAAGAAGCACGCCCCTGCTTTCTAGAGTCTCTAATACAACAGGAAATGTGAGTGTACTGTGACCAAAAGAACGGGGTTTCCTAAACATATGGACCATATCTACTTCAAGTCTGCTTCTCAAACTGATACAAACCACAGGGCCTCTAACATTTTGTGCTTTTCAGTTAAGAGCAACAAACGTGTGAGCTTCGTGATCAATGTAGCTTTTTTGAACTAAAAAGTGTCTGCGTTTACCTGAAACGAATTCTTGCTTGTACGAAGACACAGGTCCTGGGATTTAACGACATTTTGAAAGGGAAACACACAGCACAGTTCTCATCCATTAAACACACTCTGCTTTAGAGCAAGAAGCACGCTCTTGCTTTCTAGAGTCCATAATACAGCAGGAAACTTGATTCTTCTCAGAACAAAGAATGGTGTTTCCTACACTAAAGGACCATATATATTTCAACTCTGCTTCTGAATATGATAGAAACCAAAGGTCCTATAAAAATCCACTGTTCTCCATTTAAGAGCGAGAAACGTGTGAGCTTCATGAACAATGTAGCTTCCTTTGAGCTGAAAAGTATCTGCGTTTACCTGAAATGAAGTCTTGCTTGTAAGAAGACACAGAGCCTGGGATTTAACTCCATTTCTGAAGGGAAACACACAGCACAGTTCTCATCCATGATACACACTCTGCTTTAGAGCAAGAAGAACACTCTTGATTTCTAGAGACCATAATACAGCAGGAAACTTGAGTGTGCTCAGAACAAAAGAACGGAGTTTCCTACACATAAGGACCATATATAGTTTAACTCTGCTTCTGAAACACACTCTGCTTTAGAGCAAGAAGCACGCTCTTGCCTTCTTGAGTCTCTAATACAGCAGGACACGTGAGTGTACTTAGACTAAAGAATGGTTTTACATACACATGTGGACCATATCTAGTGCAACTCTACTTCTGAAACTGATACAAACCACGGCTCCTCTAACATCCAATGCTTTTCATTTAAGAGCGAGAAACGTGTGAGCTTCGTGAACGATGTAGCTTCCTTTGAGCTGAAAAGTGAATGTGTTTATCTGAAACGTGTTTTGCTTGTAGGAAGACACAGAGCATGGAATTTAACTCCATTTCTGAAGGGAAACACACAGCGCAGTTGTCATCCATGAAACACACTCTGTTTCAGATTAAGAAGCACGCTCTTGCTTTCTAGAGTCTTCAATACAGCCGCAAACATGAGTGTGCTCAGAACAAAAGCACGGTGTTTCCTATACATATGGACCATTTCTACTTCAACTCTGCTTCTTAAACTGATAGAAACCACAGGTCCTGTGACATCCAATGCTTTTCAGTTAATAGCGAGAAACTTGTGAGCTAGGTAAACGAAGTAGCTTCATTTGAGCTGAAAATTGTCTGCGATTACGTGAAACGAAGTCTTGCTTGTAAGAAGACACAGAGTATGGCATTTAACTCCATTTCTGAAATGAAACACACAGCAGAGATCTCATCCATGAAACACACTCTGCTTCAGAGCAAGAAGCACGCCCCTGCTTTCTAGAGTCTCTAATACAGCAGGAAATGTGAGTGTACTGAGACCAAAAGAACGGGGTTTCCTAAACATACGGACCATATCTACTTCAAGTCTGCTTCTCAAACTGATACAAACCACAGGGCCTCTAACATTTTGTGCTTTTCAGTTAAGAGCAACAAACGTGTGAGCTTCGTGATCAATGTAGCTTCTTTGAACTAAAAAGTGTCTGCGTTTACCTGAAACGAATTCTTGCTTGTACGAAGACACAGGTCCTGGGATTTAACGACATTTTGAAAGGGAAACACACAGCACAGTTCTCATCCATTAAACACACTCTGCTTTAGAGCAAGAAGCACGCTCTTGCTTTCTAGAGTCCATAATACAGCAGGAAACTTGATTCTGCTCAGAACAAAGAATGGTGTTTCCTACACTAAAGGACCATATATATTTCAACTCTGCTTCTGAATATGATAGAAACCAAAGGTCCTATAAAAATCCACTGCTCTCCATTTAAGAGCGAGAAACGTGTGAGCTTCGTGAACAATGTAGCTTCCTTTGAGCTGAAAAGTATCTACGTTTACCTGAAACGAAGTCTTGCTTGTAAGAAGACACAGAGCCTGGGATTTAACTCCATTTCTGAAGGGACACACAGCACAGTTCTCATCCATGAAACACACTCTGCTTTAGAGCAAGAAGCATGCTCTTGCTTTCTAGAGACTCTAATACAGCAGGAAACATGAGTGTGCTAAGAACAAAAGAACAGTGTATCCTACACTTAAGGACCATATATTTTTCAACTCTGCTTCTGAAACTGATACAAACCACCGGTCCTCTAACATCCAGTGATTTTCAGTTAATACCGAGAAACTTGTGAACTTCGTGAAGCATATAGCTTCCTTTGAGTTGAAAAGTGACTGCATTTACCTGAAATGAAGTCTTGCTTGTAAGAAGACACAGTGCCTGGGATTTAAGTCCATTTCTGAAGTGAAACACACAGCACAGTTCTCATCCATGAAACACACTCTGCTTTAGAGCAAGAAGCATGCTCTTGCTTTCTAGAGACTCTAATACAGCAAGAAACTTGAGTGTGCTCAGAACAAAAAAACAGTGTATCCTACACATAAGGACCATAAATATTTCAACTCTGCTTCTGAAACTGATACAAACCACTGGTCCTCTAACATCCAATGATTTTCAGTTAAGACCGAGAAACTTGAAAACTTCGTGAAGCATATAGCTTCCTTTAAGTTGAAAAGAGACTGCATTTACGTGAAAAGAAGTCTTGCTTTTGGAAATCACAAAGCATGGGATTTAAATCCATTTCTGAAAGGAAACACAAACACAGTTCTCATCCATGAAACACACTCTGCTTTAGAGCAAGAAGCACGCTCTTGCTTTCTAGATTCTCCAATACAGCAAGAAACGTGAGTGTGCTCAGAACATAAGAACAGTGTTTCCTACACATAAGGACCATATATATTTCAACTCTGCTTCTGAATCTGATACAAACCACCGGTCCTCTAACATCCAATGATTTTCAGTTAATTGCGAGAAACATGTGAGCTAGGTGAACAATGTAGCTGCATTTGTGCTGAAAAGTATCTGCGTTTACCTGAAACAATGTCTTCCTTGTAAGAAGACTAGAAGACTGGGATTTAACTCCATTTTGAAGTATAACACACAGCACAGTTCTCATCCATGAAACACACTCTGCTTCAGCACAAGAAGCACTTTCTTGCTTTCTAGAGTCTCTAATACAGCAGGAAACGTTACTGAACTGAGACCAAAAGAACGGTGTTTCCTACACATACGGACCATATCTAGTTCAACTCTGCTTCTGAAACTGATACACACCATAGGGCCTCTAACATCCAATTCTTTTCAGTTAAGAGCAACAAACATGTGAGCTTTGTGAATGATGTAGCTTCCATGGAGCTGAAAAGTGTATGTGTTTAACTGAAACGAAGTCTTGCTTGTAGGAAGACACAGAGCATGGGATTTAACTCCATTTCTGAAGAGAAACACACAGCACAGTTCTCATCCATGAAACACACTCTGCTTTAGATCAAGAAGCATGCTCTTGCTTTCTAGAGTGTCTAATACAGCAGGAATCGTGAGTGTACTGAGACAAAATAAACGCGGTTTCCTACACATATGGACCATTTCTAGTTGAAATCTGCTTCGGAAACTGAATGAAACCACAGGTCCTCTGACATCCAATGCTTTTCAGTTAAGAGCGAGAAACGTGTGAGCTTCGTGAACGATGTAGCTTCCTTTGAGCTGAAAAGTGAATGTGTTTACCTGAAAGGAGTTTTGCTTGTAGGAGGACACAGAGCATGGGATTTAACCCCATTTCTGAAGGGAAACAGACAGCACAGTTGTCACCCATGAAACACTCTGTTTCAGAGTAAGAAGCACGCTCTTGCTTTCTAGAGACTTCAATACAGCCGGAAACGTGAGTGTGCTCAGAACAAAAGCACGGTGTTTCCTACACATATGGACCATTTCTAGTTCAACTGTGCTTCTTAAACTGATAGAAACCACAGGTCCTCTGACATCCAATGCTTTCCAGTTAACAGCGAGAAACTTGTGAGCTAGGTAAACGAAGTAGCTTCATTTGAGCTGAAAATTGTCTGCGATTACCTGAAACGAAGTCTTGCTTGTAAGAAGACACAGAGTGTGGCATTTAACTCCATTTCAGAAATGAAACACACAGCAGAGTTGTCATCCATGAAACACACTCTGCTTCAGAGCAAGAAGGACGCTCCTGCTTTCTAGAGTCTCTAATACAGCAGGAAATGTGAGTGTACTGAGACCAAAAAAACGGGGTTTCCTACAAATATGGACCATTTCTAGTTGAATTCTGCTTCTGAAACTGATACAAACCACAGGTCCTCTAACATCCAATGCTTTTCAGTTAAGAGCGAGAAACGTGTGATCTAGGTGAACAATGTAGCTTCATTTGAGCTGAAAAGTGTCTGCGCTTACCTGAAATGAAGTCTTGCTTGTAAGAAGACACAGAGCCTGGGATTTAACTCCATTTCTGAAGTGAAACGCACAGCACAGTTCTCATCCATGAAAGACACTCTGCTTTAGAGCAAGAAGCAAGCTCTTGCTTTCTTGCGTCTCTAATACACCAGGAAATGTGAGTGTACTTAGACCAAAAGAACGGGGTTTCCTACACCTATGGACCATATCTAGTTCAACTCTGCTTCTGAAACTGATACAAACCTCAGGGCCTCTAACATCCAATGCTTTTCAGTTAAGAGCGAGAAACGTGTGATCTAGGTGAACAATGTAGCTTCATTTGAGCTGAAAAGTGTCTGCGCTTACCTGAAATGAAGTCTTGCTTGTAAGAAGACACAGAGCTTAGGCTTGAACTACACTTCTGAAGGGAAACACACAAAACAGTTCTCATCCATGAAACACACTCTGCTTTAGAGCAAGAAAAACACTCTTGATTTCTAGAGTCCCTAATACAACAGGAAACTTGAGTGTGCTCAGAACAAAAGAACGGTGTTTCCTACACATAAGGACCATATATATTTTAACTCTGCTTCTGAAACTTATACAAACCATGGGTCCTCTAACATCCATTACTTTTCAGTTAAAAGCGAGAAACATGTGATCTAGGTGAACAATGTAGTTTCATTTGAGCTGAAAAGTATCTGTGTTTACCTGAAATGAACTCTTGCTTGTAAGAAGACAAGGAGACTGGGATTTAACTCCATTTTGATGCGAAAACACAGCACAGTTCTCATCCATGAAACACACTCGGCTTCAGAACAAGAATCACTCTCTTGCTTTCTAGAGTCTCTAATACAGCACAAAATATGACTGTACTGAGACCAAAAGAACGGTGTTTCCTACACATACGGACCATATCTAGTTCAACTCTGCATCTGAAACTGATACACACCACAGGGCCTCCAACATCCAATTCTTTGCAGTTAAGAGCAACAAACATGTGAGCTTCATGAGCGATGTAGCTTCTTTGAACTAAAAAGTGACTGCGATTACCTCAAACGAATTCTTGCTTGTACAAAGACACAGAGCCTTGTATGTATCTCCATTTCTGAAGGGAAACAAACAGCACAGTTTTCATCCATGATACACACTCTGCTTTAGAGAGAGAAGCACGCTCTTGCTTTCTAGGGTCCCTAATACAGCAGGAAACAAGGGTGTGCCCACAACAAAAGAACGGTGTTTCCTACACATAAGGACCATATATGATTTAACTCGGCTTCTGAAACTGATAGAAACCACAGGTCCTATAACACCCAGTGCTTTTCAGTTAAGAGCGAGAAACGTGTGAGCTAGGTGAACAATGTAGCTTCATTTGAGCTGAAAAGTGTCTGGGCTTACCTGAAATGAAGTCTTGCTTGTAAGAAGACACAGTGCCTGGGATTTAACTCCATTTCTGTGGTGAAACACACAGCACAGTTCTCATCCATGAAACACACTCTGCTTTAGAGCAAGAAGCATGCTCTTGCTTTCTAGAGACTCTAATACAGCAGGAAACTTGAGTGTGCTCAGAACAAAAGAACAGTGTATCCTACACTTAAGGACCATATATATTTCAACTCTGCTTCTGAAACTGATACAAACCACCGGTCCTCTAACATCCAGTGATTTTCAGTTAATACCGAGAAACTTGTGAAATTCGTGAAGCATATAGCTTCCTTTGAGTTGAAAAGAGACTGCATTTACCTGAAAAGAAGTCTTGCTTATAGGAAATCACAGAGCATGGAATGTAAATCCATTTCTGAAAGGAAACACACACACAGTTCTCATCCATGAAACACACTCTGCTTCAGAACAAGAAGCACTCTCTTGCTTTCTAGATTCTCTAATCCAACAGAAAATGTGACTGAACTGAGACCAAAAGAACGGTGTTTCCTACACATACGGACCATATCTAGTTCAACACTGCTTCTGAAACTGATACACACCATAGGGCCTCTAACATCCAATTCTTTTCAGTTAAGAGCAACATACATGTGAGCTTTGTGAATGATGTAGCTTCTTTGAGCTGAAAAGTGTATGTGTTTAACTGAAACGAAGTCTTGCTTGTAGGAAGACACAGAGCCTGGGATTTAACTCCATTTCTGAAGGGAAACACACAGCACAGTTCTCATCCATGAAACACACTCTGCTTTAGATCAAGAAGCACGCTCTTGCTTTCTAGAGTCTCTAATACAGCAGGAAACTTGATTCTGCTCAGAACAAAGAACGGTGTTTCCTACACTAAAGGACCATATATATTTCAACTCTGCTTATGAATCTGATAGAAACCACAGGTCCTATAAGGTCCACTGCTTTCCATTTAAGAGCGAGAAACGTGTGAGCTTCGTGAACGATGTAGCTTCCTTTGAGCTGAAAAGTGAATGTGTTTATCTGAAACGTGTTTAGCTTGTAGGAAGACACAGAGCATGGAATTTAACTCCATTTCTGAAGGGAAACACACAGCACAGTTCTCATCCATGAAACACACTCTGCTTTAGATCAAGAAGCATGCTCTTGCTTTCTAGAGTGTCTAATACAGCAGGAATCGTGAGTGTACTGAGACAAAATAAACGCGGTTTCCTACACATATGGACCATTTCTAGTTGAAATCTGCTTCGGAAACTGAATGAAACCACAGGTCCTCTGACATCCAATGCTTTTCAGTTAAGAGCGAGAAACGTGTGAGCTTCGTGAACGATGTAGCTTCCTTTGAGCTGAAAAGTGAATGTGTTTACCTGAAAGGAGTTTTGCTTGTAGGAGGACACAGAGCATGGGATTTAACCCCATTTCTGAAGGGAAACAGACAGCACAGTTGTCACCCATGAAACACTCTGTTTCAGAGTAAGAAGCACGCTCTTGCTTTCTAGAGACTTCAATACAGCCGGAAACGTGAGTGTGCTCAGAACAAAAGCACGGTGTTTCCTACACATATGGACCATTTCTAGTTCAACTGTGCTTCTTAAACTGATAGAAACCACAGGTCCTCTGACATCCAATGCTTTCCAGTTAACAGCGAGAAACTTGTGAGCTAGGTAAACGAAGTAGCTTCATTTGAGCTGAAAATTGTCTGCGATTACCTGAAACGAAGTCTTGCTTGTAAGAAGACACAGAGTGTGGCATTTAACTCCATTTCAGAAATGAAACACACAGCAGAGTTGTCATCCATGAAACACACTCTGCTTCAGAGCAAGAAGGACGCTCCTGCTTTCTAGAGTCTCTAATACAGCAGGAAATGTGAGTGTACTGAGACCAAAAAAACGGGGTTTCCTACAAATATGGACCATTTCTAGTTGAATTCTGCTTCTGAAACTGATACAAACCACAGGTCCTCTAACATCCAATGCTTTTCAGTTAAGAGCGAGAAACGTGTGATCTAGGTGAACAATGTAGCTTCATTTGAGCTGAAAAGTGTCTGCGCTTACCTGAAATGAAGTCTTGCTTGTAAGAAGACACAGAGCCTGGGATTTAACTCCATTTCTGAAGTGAAACGCACAGCACAGTTCTCATCCATGAAAGACACTCTGCTTTAGAGCAAGAAGCAAGCTCTTGCTTTCTTGCGTCTCTAATACACCAGGAAATGTGAGTGTACTTAGACCAAAAGAACGGGGTTTCCTACACCTATGGACCATATCTAGTTCAACTCTGCTTCTGAAACTGATACAAACCTCAGGGCCTCTAACATCCAATGCTTTTCAGTTAAGAGCGAGAAACGTGTGATCTAGGTGAACAATGTAGCTTCATTTGAGCTGAAAAGTGTCTGCGCTTACCTGAAATGAAGTCTTGCTTGTAAGAAGACACAGAGCTTAGGCTTGAACTACACTTCTGAAGGGAAACACACAAAACAGTTCTCATCCATGAAACACACTCTGCTTTAGAGCAAGAAAAACACTCTTGATTTCTAGAGTCCCTAATACAACAGGAAACTTGAGTGTGCTCAGAACAAAAGAACGGTGTTTCCTACACATAAGGACCATATATATTTTAACTCTGCTTCTGAAACTTATACAAACCATGGGTCCTCTAACATCCATTACTTTTCAGTTAAAAGCGAGAAACATGTGATCTAGGTGAACAATGTAGTTTCATTTGAGCTGAAAAGTATCTGTGTTTACCTGAAATGAACTCTTGCTTGTAAGAAGACAAGGAGACTGGGATTTAACTCCATTTTGATGCGAAAACACAGCACAGTTCTCATCCATGAAACACACTCGGCTTCAGAACAAGAATCACTCTCTTGCTTTCTAGAGTCTCTAATACAGCACAAAATATGACTGTACTGAGACCAAAAGAACGGTGTTTCCTACACATACGGACCATATCTAGTTCAACTCTGCATCTGAAACTGATACACACCACAGGGCCTCCAACATCCAATTCTTTGCAGTTAAGAGCAACAAACATGTGAGCTTCATGAGCGATGTAGCTTCTTTGAACTAAAAAGTGACTGCGATTACCTCAAACGAATTCTTGCTTGTACAAAGACACAGAGCCTTGTATGTATCTCCATTTCTGAAGGGAAACAAACAGCACAGTTTTCATCCATGATACACACTCTGCTTTAGAGAGAGAAGCACGCTCTTGCTTTCTAGGGTCCCTAATACAGCAGGAAACAAGGGTGTGCCCACAACAAAAGAACGGTGTTTCCTACACATAAGGACCATATATGATTTAACTCGGCTTCTGAAACTGATAGAAACCACAGGTCCTATAACACCCAGTGCTTTTCAGTTAAGAGCGAGAAACGTGTGAGCTAGGTGAACAATGTAGCTTCATTTGAGCTGAAAAGTGTCTGGGCTTACCTGAAATGAAGTCTTGCTTGTAAGAAGACACAGTGCCTGGGATTTAACTCCATTTCTGTGGTGAAACACACAGCACAGTTCTCATCCATGAAACACACTCTGCTTTAGAGCAAGAAGCATGCTCTTGCTTTCTAGAGACTCTAATACAGCAGGAAACTTGAGTGTGCTCAGAACAAAAGAACAGTGTATCCTACACTTAAGGACCATATATATTTCAACTCTGCTTCTGAAACTGATACAAACCACCGGTCCTCTAACATCCAGTGATTTTCAGTTAATACCGAGAAACTTGTGAAATTCGTGAAGCATATAGCTTCCTTTGAGTTGAAAAGAGACTGCATTTACCTGAAAAGAAGTCTTGCTTATAGGAAATCACAGAGCATGGAATGTAAATCCATTTCTGAAAGGAAACACACACACAGTTCTCATCCATGAAACACACTCTGCTTCAGAACAAGAAGCACTCTCTTGCTTTCTAGATTCTCTAATCCAACAGAAAATGTGACTGAACTGAGACCAAAAGAACGGTGTTTCCTACACATACGGACCATATCTAGTTCAACACTGCTTCTGAAACTGATACACACCATAGGGCCTCTAACATCCAATTCTTTTCAGTTAAGAGCAACATACATGTGAGCTTTGTGAATGATGTAGCTTCTTTGAGCTGAAAAGTGTATGTGTTTAACTGAAACGAAGTCTTGCTTGTAGGAAGACACAGAGCCTGGGATTTAACTCCATTTCTGAAGGGAAACACACAGCACAGTTCTCATCCATGAAACACACTCTGCTTTAGATCAAGAAGCACGCTCTTGCTTTCTAGAGTCTCTAATACAGCAGGAAACTTGATTCTGCTCAGAACAAAGAACGGTGTTTCCTACACTAAAGGACCATATATATTTCAACTCTGCTTATGAATCTGATAGAAACCACAGGTCCTATAAGGTCCACTGCTTTCCATTTAAGAGCGAGAAACGTGTGAGCTTCGTGAACGATGTAGCTTCCTTTGAGCTGAAAAGTGAATGTGTTTATCTGAAACGTGTTTAGCTTGTAGGAAGACACAGAGCATGGAATTTAACTCCATTTCTGAAGGGAAACACACAGCACAGTTGTCATCCATGAAACACACTCTGTTTCAGATTAAGAAGCACGCTCTTGCTTTCTAGAGTCTTCAATACAGCCGCAAACATGAGTGTGCTCAGAACAAAAGCACGGTGTTTCCTATACATATGGACCTTTTCTACTTCAACTCTGCTTCTTAAACTGATAGAAACCACAGGTCCTCTGACATCCAATGCTTTTCAGTTAATAGCGAGAAACGTGTGAGCTAGGTAAATGAAGTAGCTTCATTTGAGCTGAAAATTGTCTGCGATTACGTGAAACGAAGTCTTGCTTGTAAGAAGACACAGAGTATGGCATTTAACTCCATTTCTGAAATGAAACACACAGCAGAGATCTCATCCATGAAACACACTCTGCTTCAGAGCAAGAAGCACGCCCCTGCTTTCTAGAGTCTCTAATACAACAGGAAATGTGAGTGTACTGTGACCAAAAGAACGGGGTTTCCTAAACATATGGACCATATCTACTTCAAGTCTGCTTCTCAAACTGATACAAACCACAGGGCCTCTAACATTTTGTGCTTTTCAGTTAAGAGCAACAAACGTGTGAGCTTCGTGATCAATGTAGCTTTTTTGAACTAAAAAGTGTCTGCGTTTACCTGAAACGAATTCTTGCTTGTACGAAGACACAGGTCCTGGGATTTAACGACATTTTGAAAGGGAAACACACAGCACAGTTCTCATCCATTAAACACACTCTGCTTTAGAGCAAGAAGCACGCTCTTGCTTTCTAGAGTCCATAATACAGCAGGAAACTTGATTCTTCTCAGAACAAAGAATGGTGTTTCCTACACTAAAGGACCATATATATTTCAACTCTGCTTCTGAATATGATAGAAACCAAAGGTCCTATAAAAATCCACTGTTCTCCATTTAAGAGCGAGAAACGTGTGAGCTTCATGAACAATGTAGCTTCCTTTGAGCTGAAAAGTATCTGCGTTTACCTGAAATGAAGTCTTGCTTGTAAGAAGACACAGAGCCTGGGATTTAACTCCATTTCTGAAGGGAAACACACAGCACAGTTCTCATCCATGATACACACTCTGCTTTAGAGCAAGAAGAACACTCTTGATTTCTAGAGACCATAATACAGCAGGAAACTTGAGTGTGCTCAGAACAAAAGAACGGAGTTTCCTACACATAAGGACCATATATAGTTTAACTCTGCTTCTGAAACACACTCTGCTTTAGAGCAAGAAGCACGCTCTTGCCTTCTTGAGTCTCTAATACAGCAGGACACGTGAGTGTACTTAGACTAAAGAATGGTTTTACATACACATGTGGACCATATCTAGTGCAACTCTACTTCTGAAACTGATACAAACCACGGCTCCTCTAACATCCAATGCTTTGCATTTAAGAGCGAGAATTGTGTGAGCTAGGTGAACAATGTAGCTTCATTTGAGCAGAGAAGTGTCTGAGTTTACCTGAAACGAAGTCTTCCTTTTAAATAGACACAGAGCCTGGGATTTAACTGCATTTCTGAAGCGAAACACAAAGCACAGTTCTCATCCATGATACACACTCTGCTTTAGAGCAAGAAGAACACTCTTGATTTCTAGAGACCATAATACAGCAGGAAACTTGAATGTGCTCAGAACAAAAGAACGGTGTTTCCTACATATAAGGACCATATATAGTTTAACTCTGCTTCTGAAACTGATACAAACCATACGTCTTCTAACATCCATTACTTTTCAGTTAAAAGCGAGAAACATGTGAGCTAGGTGAACAATGAAGTTTCATTTGAGCTGAAAAGTATCTGCGTTTACCTGAAACGAAGTCTTGCTTGTAAGAAGACAAGGAGACTGGGATTTAACTCCATTTTGATGTGAAACACACAGCACAGTTCTCATCCATGAAACACACTCAGCTTCAGAACAAGAATCACTCTCTTGCTTTCTAGAGAATGTAATACAGCAGGAAACATGACTGTACCGAGACCAAAAGAACAGTGTTTCCTACACATACGGACCATATCTAGTTCAACTCTGCTTCTGAAACACACTCTGCTTTAGAGCAAGAAGCACGCTCTTGCCTTCTTGAGTCTCTAATACAGCAGGACACGTGAGTGTACTTAGACTAATGAATGGTTTTACATACACATACGGACCATATCTAGTTCAACTCTGCTTCTGAAACTGATACACACCATAGGGCCTCTAACATCCAATTCTTTTCAGTTAAGAGCAACAAACATGTGAGCTTTGTGAATGATGTAGCTTCCATGGAGCTGAAAAGTGTATGTGTTTAACTGAAACGAAGTCTTGCTTGTAGGAAGACAGAGAGCCTGGGATTTAACTCCATTTCTGAAGGGAAACACACAGCATAGTTCTTATCCATGAAACACACTCTGCTTTAGATCAAGAAGCACGCTCTTGCTTTCTAGAGTCTCTAATACAGCAGGAAACTTGATTCTGCTCAGAACAAAGAACGGTGTTTCCTACACTAAAGGACCATATATATTTCAACTCTGCTTCTGAATCTGATAGAAACCACAGGTCCTATAAGATCCAATGCTTTCCATTTAAGAGTGAGAAACATGTGAGCTAGGTGAACAATGTAGCTGCATTTGAGCTGAAAAGTATCTGCGTTTACCTGAAACAAATTCTTCCTTGTAAGAAGACTAGAAGACTGGGATTTAACTCCATTTTGAAGCATAACACACAGCACAGTTCTCATCCATGAAACACACTCTGCTTCAGCACAAGAAGCACTTTCTTGCTTTCTAGAGTCTCTAATACAGCAGGAAACGTTACTGAACTGAGACCAAAAGAACGGTGTTTCCTACACATACGGACCATATCTAGTTCAACTCTGCTTCTGAAACTGATACACACCATAGGGCCTCTAACATCCAATTCTTTTCAGTTAAGAGCAACAAACATGTGAGCTTTGTGAATGATGTAGCTTCCATGGAGCTGAAAAGTGTATGTGTTTAACTGAAACGAAGTCTTGCTTGTAGGAAGACACAGAGCATGGGATTTAACTCCATTTCTGAAGAGAAACACACAGCACAGTTCTCATCCATGAAACACACTCTGCTTTAGATCAAGAAGCATGCTCTTGCTTTCTAGAGTGTCTAATACAGCAGGAATCGTGAGTGTACTGAGACAAAATAAACGCGGTTTCCTACACATATGGACCATTTCTAGTTGAAATCTGCTTCGGAAACTGAATGAAACCACAGGTCCTCTGACATCCAATGCTTTTCAGTTAAGAGCGAGAAACGTGTGAGCTTCGTGAACGATGTAGCTTCCTTTGAGCTGAAAAGTGAATGTGTTTACCTGAAAGGAGTTTTGCTTGTAGGAGGACACAGAGCATGGGATTTAACCCCATTTCTGAAGGGAAACAGACAGCACAGTTGTCACCCATGAAACACTCTGTTTCAGAGTAAGAAGCACGCTCTTGCTTTCTAGAGACTTCAATACAGCCGGAAACGTGAGTGTGCTCAGAACAAAAGCACGGTGTTTCCTACACATATGGACCATTTCTAGTTCAACTGTGCTTCTTAAACTGATAGAAACCACAGGTCCTCTGACATCCAATGCTTTCCAGTTAACAGCGAGAAACTTGTGAGCTAGGTAAACGAAGTAGCTTCATTTGAGCTGAAAATTGTCTGCGATTACCTGAAACGAAGTCTTGCTTGTAAGAAGACACAGAGTGTGGCATTTAACTCCATTTCAGAAATGAAACACACAGCAGAGTTGTCATCCATGAAACACACTCTGCTTCAGAGCAAGAAGGACGCTCCTGCTTTCTAGAGTCTCTAATACAGCAGGAAATGTGAGTGTACTGAGACCAAAAAAACGGGGTTTCCTACAAATATGGACCATTTCTAGTTGAATTCTGCTTCTGAAACTGATACAAACCACAGGTCCTCTAACATCCAATGCTTTTCAGTTAAGAGCGAGAAACGTGTGATCTAGGTGAACAATGTAGCTTCATTTGAGCTGAAAAGTGTCTGCGCTTACCTGAAATGAAGTCTTGCTTGTAAGAAGACACAGAGCCTGGGATTTAACTCCATTTCTGAAGTGAAACGCACAGCACAGTTCTCATCCATGAAAGACACTCTGCTTTAGAGCAAGAAGCAAGCTCTTGCTTTCTTGCGTCTCTAATACACCAGGAAATGTGAGTGTACTTAGACCAAAAGAACGGGGTTTCCTACACCTATGGACCATATCTAGTTCAACTCTGCTTCTGAAACTGATACAAACCTCAGGGCCTCTAACATCCAATGCTTTTCAGTTAAGAGCGAGAAACGTGTGATCTAGGTGAACAATGTAGCTTCATTTGAGCTGAAAAGTGTCTGCGCTTACCTGAAATGAAGTCTTGCTTGTAAGAAGACACAGAGCTTAGGCTTGAACTACACTTCTGAAGGGAAACACACAAAACAGTTCTCATCCATGAAACACACTCTGCTTTAGAGCAAGAAAAACACTCTTGATTTCTAGAGTCCCTAATACAACAGGAAACTTGAGTGTGCTCAGAACAAAAGAACGGTGTTTCCTACACATAAGGACCATATATATTTTAACTCTGCTTCTGAAACTTATACAAACCATGGGTCCTCTAACATCCATTACTTTTCAGTTAAAAGCGAGAAACATGTGATCTAGGTGAACAATGTAGTTTCATTTGAGCTGAAAAGTATCTGTGTTTACCTGAAATGAACTCTTGCTTGTAAGAAGACAAGGAGACTGGGATTTAACTCCATTTTGATGCGAAAACACAGCACAGTTCTCATCCATGAAACACACTCGGCTTCAGAACAAGAATCACTCTCTTGCTTTCTAGAGTCTCTAATACAGCACAAAATATGACTGTACTGAGACCAAAAGAACGGTGTTTCCTACACATACGGACCATATCTAGTTCAACTCTGCATCTGAAACTGATACACACCACAGGGCCTCCAACATCCAATTCTTTGCAGTTAAGAGCAACAAACATGTGAGCTTCATGAGCGATGTAGCTTCTTTGAACTAAAAAGTGACTGCGATTACCTCAAACGAATTCTTGCTTGTACAAAGACACAGAGCCTTGTATGTATCTCCATTTCTGAAGGGAAACAAACAGCACAGTTTTCATCCATGATACACACTCTGCTTTAGAGAGAGAAGCACGCTCTTGCTTTCTAGGGTCCCTAATACAGCAGGAAACAAGGGTGTGCCCACAACAAAAGAACGGTGTTTCCTACACATAAGGACCATATATGATTTAACTCGGCTTCTGAAACTGATAGAAACCACAGGTCCTATAACACCCAGTGCTTTTCAGTTAAGAGCGAGAAACGTGTGAGCTAGGTGAACAATGTAGCTTCATTTGAGCTGAAAAGTGTCTGGGCTTACCTGAAATGAAGTCTTGCTTGTAAGAAGACACAGTGCCTGGGATTTAACTCCATTTCTGTGGTGAAACACACAGCACAGTTCTCATCCATGAAACACACTCTGCTTTAGAGCAAGAAGCATGCTCTTGCTTTCTAGAGACTCTAATACAGCAGGAAACTTGAGTGTGCTCAGAACAAAAGAACAGTGTATCCTACACTTAAGGACCATATATATTTCAACTCTGCTTCTGAAACTGATACAAACCACCGGTCCTCTAACATCCAGTGATTTTCAGTTAATACCGAGAAACTTGTGAAATTCGTGAAGCATATAGCTTCCTTTGAGTTGAAAAGAGACTGCATTTACCTGAAAAGAAGTCTTGCTTATAGGAAATCACAGAGCATGGAATGTAAATCCATTTCTGAAAGGAAACACACACACAGTTCTCATCCATGAAACACACTCTGCTTCAGAACAAGAAGCACTCTCTTGCTTTCTAGATTCTCTAATCCAACAGAAAATGTGACTGAACTGAGACCAAAAGAACGGTGTTTCCTACACATACGGACCATATCTAGTTCAACACTGCTTCTGAAACTGATACACACCATAGGGCCTCTAACATCCAATTCTTTTCAGTTAAGAGCAACATACATGTGAGCTTTGTGAATGATGTAGCTTCTTTGAGCTGAAAAGTGTATGTGTTTAACTGAAACGAAGTCTTGCTTGTAGGAAGACACAGAGCCTGGGATTTAACTCCATTTCTGAAGGGAAACACACAGCACAGTTCTCATCCATGAAACACACTCTGCTTTAGATCAAGAAGCACGCTCTTGCTTTCTAGAGTCTCTAATACAGCAGGAAACTTGATTCTGCTCAGAACAAAGAACGGTGTTTCCTACACTAAAGGACCATATATATTTCAACTCTGCTTATGAATCTGATAGAAACCACAGGTCCTATAAGGTCCACTGCTTTCCATTTAAGAGCGAGAAACGTGTGAGCTTCGTGAACGATGTAGCTTCCTTTGAGCTGAAAAGTGAATGTGTTTATCTGAAACGTGTTTAGCTTGTAGGAAGACACAGAGCATGGAATTTAACTCCATTTCTGAAGGGAAACACACAGCACAGTTGTCATCCATGAAACACACTCTGTTTCAGATTAAGAAGCACGCTCTTGCTTTCTAGAGTCTTCAATACAGCCGCAAACATGAGTGTGCTCAGAACAAAAGCACGGTGTTTCCTATACATATGGACCTTTTCTACTTCAACTCTGCTTCTTAAACTGATAGAAACCACAGGTCCTCTGACATCCAATGCTTTTCAGTTAATAGCGAGAAACGTGTGAGCTAGGTAAATGAAGTAGCTTCATTTGAGCTGAAAATTGTCTGCGATTACGTGAAACGAAGTCTTGCTTGTAAGAAGACACAGAGTATGGCATTTAACTCCATTTCTGAAATGAAACACACAGCAGAGATCTCATCCATGAAACACACTCTGCTTCAGAGCAAGAAGCACGCCCCTGCTTTCTAGAGTCTCTAATACAACAGGAAATGTGAGTGTACTGTGACCAAAAGAACGGGGTTTCCTAAACATATGGACCATATCTACTTCAAGTCTGCTTCTCAAACTGATACAAACCACAGGGCCTCTAACATTTTGTGCTTTTCAGTTAAGAGCAACAAACGTGTGAGCTTCGTGATCAATGTAGCTTTTTTGAACTAAAAAGTGTCTGCGTTTACCTGAAACGAATTCTTGCTTGTACGAAGACACAGGTCCTGGGATTTAACGACATTTTGAAAGGGAAACACACAGCACAGTTCTCATCCATTAAACACACTCTGCTTTAGAGCAAGAAGCACGCTCTTGCTTTCTAGAGTCCATAATACAGCAGGAAACTTGATTCTTCTCAGAACAAAGAATGGTGTTTCCTACACTAAAGGACCATATATATTTCAACTCTGCTTCTGAATATGATAGAAACCAAAGGTCCTATAAAAATCCACTGTTCTCCATTTAAGAGCGAGAAACGTGTGAGCTTCATGAACAATGTAGCTTCCTTTGAGCTGAAAAGTATCTGCGTTTACCTGAAATGAAGTCTTGCTTGTAAGAAGACACAGAGCCTGGGATTTAACTCCATTTCTGAAGGGAAACACACAGCACAGTTCTCATCCATGATACACACTCTGCTTTAGAGCAAGAAGAACACTCTTGATTTCTAGAGACCATAATACAGCAGGAAACTTGAGTGTGCTCAGAACAAAAGAACGGAGTTTCCTACACATAAGGACCATATATAGTTTAACTCTGCTTCTGAAACACACTCTGCTTTAGAGCAAGAAGCACGCTCTTGCCTTCTTGAGTCTCTAATACAGCAGGACACGTGAGTGTACTTAGACTAAAGAATGGTTTTACATACACATGTGGACCATATCTAGTGCAACTCTACTTCTGAAACTGATACAAACCACGGCTCCTCTAACATCCAATGCTTTGCATTTAAGAGCGAGAATTGTGTGAGCTAGGTGAACAATGTAGCTTCATTTGAGCAGAGAAGTGTCTGAGTTTACCTGAAACGAAGTCTTCCTTTTAAATAGACACAGAGCCTGGGATTTAACTGCATTTCTGAAGCGAAACACAAAGCACAGTTCTCATCCATGATACACACTCTGCTTTAGAGCAAGAAGAACACTCTTGATTTCTAGAGACCATAATACAGCAGGAAACTTGAATGTGCTCAGAACAAAAGAACGGTGTTTCCTACATATAAGGACCATATATAGTTTAACTCTGCTTCTGAAACTGATACAAACCATACGTCTTCTAACATCCATTACTTTTCAGTTAAAAGCGAGAAACATGTGAGCTAGGTGAACAATGAAGTTTCATTTGAGCTGAAAAGTATCTGCGTTTACCTGAAACGAAGTCTTGCTTGTAAGAAGACAAGGAGACTGGGATTTAACTCCATTTTGATGTGAAACACACAGCACAGTTCTCATCCATGAAACACACTCAGCTTCAGAACAAGAATCACTCTCTTGCTTTCTAGAGAATGTAATACAGCAGGAAACATGACTGTACCGAGACCAAAAGAACAGTGTTTCCTACACATACGGACCATATCTAGTTCAACTCTGCTTCTGAAACACACTCTGCTTTAGAGCAAGAAGCACGCTCTTGCCTTCTTGAGTCTCTAATACAGCAGGACACGTGAGTGTACTTAGACTAATGAATGGTTTTACATACACATACGGACCATATCTAGTTCAACTCTGCTTCTGAAACTGATACACACCATAGGGCCTCTAACATCCAATTCTTTTCAGTTAAGAGCAACAAACATGTGAGCTTTGTGAATGATGTAGCTTCCATGGAGCTGAAAAGTGTATGTGTTTAACTGAAACGAAGTCTTGCTTGTAGGAAGACAGAGAGCCTGGGATTTAACTCCATTTCTGAAGGGAAACACACAGCATAGTTCTTATCCATGAAACACACTCTGCTTTAGATCAAGAAGCACGCTCTTGCTTTCTAGAGTCTCTAATACAGCAGGAAACTTGATTCTGCTCAGAACAAAGAACGGTGTTTCCTACACTAAAGGACCATATATATTTCAACTCTGCTTCTGAATCTGATAGAAACCACAGGTCCTATAAGATCCAATGCTTTCCATTTAAGAGTGAGAAACATGTGAGCTAGGTGAAGAATGTAGCTGCATTTGAGCTGAAAAGTATCTGCGTTTACCTGAAACAAAGTTTTCCTTGTAAGAAGACTAGGAGACTGGGATTTAACTCCATTTTGAAGCATAACACACAGCACAGTTCTCATCCATGAAACACACTCTGCTTTAGATCAAGAAGCACGCTCTTGCTTTCTAGAGTCTCTAATACAGCAGGAATCCTGAGTGTACTGAGACAAAAAAAAACGCGGTTTCCTACACATATGGACCATTTCTAGTTGAAATCTGCCTCTGAAACTGATAGAAACCACAGGTCCTCTGACATCCAATGCTTTTCAGTTAAGAGCGAGAAACGTGTGAGCTTCGTGAACGATGTAGCTTCCTTTGAGCTGAAAAGTGAATGTGTTTACCTGAAAGGAGTTTTGCATGTAGGAGGACACAGAGCATGGGATTTAACCCCATTTATGAAGGGAAACAGACAGCACAGTTGTCACCCATGGAACACTCTGTTTCACAGTAAGAAGCACGCTCTTGCTTTCTAGAGACTTCAATACAGCCGGAAACGTGAGTGTGCTCAGAACAAAAGCACGGTGTTTCCTGCACATATGGACCATTTCTAGTTCTACTCTGCTTCTTAAACTGATAGGAACCACAGGTCCTCTGACATCCAATGCTTTACAGTTAACAGCGAGAAACTTGTGAGCTACGTAAACGAAGTAGCTTCATTTGAGCTGAAAATTGTCTGCGATTACCTGAAACGAAGTCTTGCTTGTAAGAAGACACAGAGCTTGGGCTTGAACTACACTTCTGAATGGAAATATACAACACAGTTCTCATCCATGAAACACACTCTGCTTTAGAGCAAGAAGAACACACTTGATTTCTAGAGTCCCTAATACAGCAGGAAAGTTGAGTGTGCTCAGAACAAAAGAACGGTGTTTCCTACACATAAGGACCATATATATTTTAACTCTGCTTCTGAAACTTATACAAACCATGGGTCCTCTAACATCCAATGCTTTTCAGTTAAAAGCGAGAAACATGTGATCTAGGTGAACAATGTAGTTTCATTTGAGCTGAAAAGTATCTGCGTTTACCTGAAACGAACTCTTGCTTGTAAGAAGACAAGGAGATTGGGATTTAACTCCATTTTGATACGAAAGACACAGCACAGTTCTCATCCATGAAACACACTCGGCTTCAGAACAAGAATCACTCTCTTGCTTTCTAGAATCTCTAATACAGCATGAAATATTACTGTACTGAGACCAAAAGATCGGTGTTTCCTACACATACAGACCATATCTAGTTCAACTCTGCATCTGAAACTGATACACACTACAGGGCCTCCAACACCCAATTCTTTGCAGTTAAGAGCAACAAACATGTGAGCTTCGTGAGCGATGTAGCTTCTTTGAACTAAAAAGTGACTGCAATTACCTCAAACGAATTCTTGCTTGTATGAAGACACAGAGCCTTGTATGTATCTCCATTTCTGAAGGGAAACAAACAGCACAGTTGTCACCCATGAAACACTCTGTTTCAGAGTAAGAAGCACGCTCTTGCTTTCTAGAGAATTCAATACAGCCGGAAACGTGAGTGTGCTCAGAACAAAAGCACGGTGTTTCCTAAAAATATGGACCATTTCTAGTTCTACTCTGCTTCTTAAACTGATAGGAACCACAGGTCCTCTGACATCCAATGCTTTCCAGTTAAGAGCGAGAAACTTGTGAGCTAGGTAAACAAAGTAGTTTATTTGAGCTGAAAATTGTCTGCGATTACCTGAAACGAAGTCTTGCTTGTAAGAAGACACAGAGCCTGGGATTTAACTCCATTTCTGAAGGGAAACACACAGCACAGTTCTCATCCATGAAACACAATCTGATTTAGAGCAAGAAGCACGCTCTTGCCTTCTAGAATCTCTAATACAGCAGGAAACGTGAGTGTACTGAGACCAAAAATACGGGGTTTACTACACTTATGTACCATTTCTAGTTGAAATCTGCTTCTGAAACTGATACAAACCACAAGTCCTCTAAGATCCAACGCTTTTCAGTTAAGAGCGAGAAACGTGTGATCTAGGTGAACAATGTAGCTTCATTTGAGCTGAAAAGTGTCTGCGCTTACCTGAAATGAAGTCTTGCTTGTAAGAAGACACATAGCCTGGGATTTAACTCCATTTCTGAAGTGAAACGCACAGCACAGTTCTCATCCATGAAAGACACTCTGCTTTAGAGCAAGAAGCAAGCTCTTGCTTTCTTGCGTCTCTAATACACCAGGAAATGTGAGTGTACTTAGACCAAAAGAACTGGGTTTCCTACACCTATGGACCATATCTAGTTCAACTCTGCTTCTGAAACTGATACACACCACAGGGCCTCCAACATCCAATTCTTTGCAGTTAAGTGGAACAAACATGTGAGCTTCGTGAGCGATGTAGGTTCTTTGAACTAAAAAGTGTCTGCGTTTACCTGAAACGAATTCCTGCTTGTACGAAGACACAGAGCCTGGGATTTAACTCCATTTCTGAAGGGAAACACACAGCACAGTTCTCATCCATGAAACACACTCTGCTTTAGATAAAGAAGCACGCTCTTGCTTTCTAGAGTCCATAATACAGCAGGAAACTTGATTCTGCTCAAAAAAAGAACGGTGTTTCCTACACAAAAGGACCATATATATTTCAACTCTGCTTCTGAATCTGATAGAAACCACAGGTCCTATAACATCCACTGCTTTCCAGTTAAGAGCGAGAAACGTGTGAGTTTCGTGAACAATGTAGCTACATTTGAGCTGAATAGTGTCTGCGTTTACCTGAAACGAAGTCTTGCTTGTAAGAAGACACAGAGCCTGGGGTTTAACTCCATTTCTGAAGTGAAACACACAGCACAATTCTCATCCATGACACACATTCTGCTTTAGATCAAGAAGCATGCTCTTGCTTTCTAGAGTCCATAATACAGCAGGAAACTTGATTGTGCTCAGAACAAAAGAACGGTGTTTCCTACTCATAAGGACCATATATATTTCAACTCTGCTTCTGAAACTGATACAAACCACGGCTCCTCTAACATCCAATGCTTTTCATTTAAGAGCAAGAAACGTGAGAGCTAGTTGAACAATGTAGCTTCGTTTGAGCAGAGAAGTGTCTGAGTTTACCAGAAACGAAGTCTTGCTTTTAAATAGACACAGAGCCTGGGATTTAAGTCCTTTTCTGAAGCGAAACACACAGCACAGTTCTCATCCATGAAACACACTCTGATTTAGAGCAAGAAGCACGCTCTTGCTTTCTAGAGTCTCTAATACAGCAGGAAACGTGACTGTACTGAGACCAAAAAAACGGAGTTTCCTACACATATGGACCATATCTAGTTTAAATCTGCTTTTAGAACTGATACAAACCACAGGTCCTCTATCATCCAATGCTTTTCAGTTAAGAGCGAGAAACGTGTGATCTAGGTGAACAATGTAGCTTCATTTGAGCTGAAAAGTGTCTGCGCTTACCTGAAATGAATTCTTGCATGTAAGAAGACACAGAGCCTGGGATTTAACTCCATACTGAAGTGAAACGCACAGCACAGTTCTCATCCATGAAACACACTCTGCTTTAGAGCAAGAAGCATGCTCTTGCTTTCTAGAGACTCTAATACAGCAGGAAACTTGAGTGTGCTCAGAACAAAAGAACAGTGTATCCTACACTTAAGGACCATATATATTTCAACTCTACTTCTGAAACTGATACAAACCACCGGTCCTCTAACATCCAGTGTTTTTCAGTTAATACCGAGAAACTTGTGAACTTCGTGAAGCATATAGCTTCCTTTGAGTTGAAAAGAGACTGCATTTACCTGAAAAGAAGTCTTGCTTATAGGAAATCACAGAGCATGGGATATAAATCCATTTCTGAAAGGAAACACACACACAGTTCTCATCCATGAAACACACTCTACTTCAGAACAAGAAGCACTCTCTTGCTTTCTAGAGTCTCTAATACAGCAGAAAACGTGACTGAACTGAGACCCAAAGAACGGCGTTTCCTACACATACGGAGCATATCTAGTTCAACTCTGCTTCTGAAACTGATACACACCATAGGGCCTCTAACAACCAATTCTTTTCAGTTAAGAGCAACCAACATGTGAGCTTTGTGAATGATGTAGCTTCCATGGAGCTGAAAAGTTATGTGTTTAACTGAAACAAAGTATTGCTTGTAGGAAGACACAGAGCATGGGATTTAACTGCATTTCTGAAGGGAAACACACAGCACAGTTCTCATCCATGAAACACACTCTGCTTTAGATCAAGAAGCATGCTCTTGCTTTCTAGAGTCTCTAATACAGCAGGAATCGTGAGTGTACTGAGACAAAAAAACGGGGTTTCCTACACATATGGACCATTTCTAGTTGAAATCTGCTTCTGAAACTGATAGAAATCACAGGTCCTCTGACAACCAATGCTTTTCAGTTAAGAGCGAGAAACGTGTGAGCTTCGTGAAAGATGTAGCTTCCTTTGAGCTGAAAAGTGAATGTGTTTACCTGAAAGGAGTTTTGCTTGTAGGAGGACACAGAGCATGGGATTTAACTCCATTTCTGAAGGGAAACAGACAGCACAGTTGTCACCCATGAAACACTCTGTTTCAGAGTAAGAAGCACGCTCTTGCTTTCTAGAGAATTCAATACAGCCGGAAACGTGAGTGTGCTCAGAACAAAAGCACGGTGTTTCCTACACATATGGACCATTTCTAGTTCAACTCTGCTTCTTAAACTGATACAAACCATAGGTCCTCTAACATCCATTACTTTTCAGTTAAAAGCGAGAAACATGTGAGCTAGGTGAACAATGTAGTTTCATTTGAGCTGAAAAGTATCTGCTTTTACCTGAAACGAAGTCTTGCTTTTAAGAAGACACAGAGCCTGGGATGACACTCCATTTCAGAAGCGAAACACACAGCAGAGTTCTCATTCATGAAACACACTCTGCTTCAGAGCAAGAAGCACGCTCTTGCTTTCTAGATTCTCTAATACGGCAGGAAACATGAGTGTGCTTAGAAAAAAGAACAGAGTTTCCTACACATATGGACAATTTCTAGTTCAACTCTGCTTCTGAAACTGATACAAACCACAGGTCCTCTAACATCCATTGCTTCTCTTTTAAGAGCGAGATACGTTTGAGCTAGGTGAAAAATGTTGCTTCATTTGAGCTGAAAAGTGTCTGCGTTTACCTGAAACGAAGTCTTGCTTGTAAGAATATACAGAGTCTGGGATTTAATTCCATTCCTGAAGCGAAACTCACAGCATAGTTCTCATCCATGAAACACACTCTGCTTCAGAGCAAGAAGCACGCTCTTCTTTCTGGAATCTCTTATACAGCAGGAAACATGAGTGTACTTAGACCAAAAGAAAGGGTTTCCTACACATATGGAACATATCTAGTTCAACTCTGCTTCTGAAACTGATACAAACCACCGGTCCTCTAACATCCAATGATTTTCAGTTAAGAGCGATAAACATGTGAGCTAGGTGAAAAATGTTGCTTCATTTGAGCTGAAAAGTGTCTGCGTTTGCCTGAAACGAAGTCTTGCTTATAAGAAGACTCAGAAACTGAGATTTCTTTTCATTTCTGAAGCGAAAATTACAGCACAGTTCTCATCCATGAAACAAACTCTGCTTTAGAACAAGAAGCACCCTCTTGCTTTCTGGAGTCTCTAATAGAGCAGGAAACGAGAGTGTGCTCAGAACAAAAGAACGGTGTTCCCTACACATATGGACCATTTCTAGTTCAATCTGCTTCTGAAAATGATACCAACCACGGGTCCTCTAACCTCCAGAGGGAGAAACGTCTGAACTAAGTGAAAGATGTAGCTTCCTTCGAGCTGAAAAGTTACTGTGTTTACCTGAAACGAATTCTTGCTTGTAGGAAGACACAGAGCATGGGATTTAACTCCATTTCTGAAGCGAAACACACAGCACTGTTCTCATCCATGAAAGACACTCTGCTTTAGAGCAAGAAGCATGCTCTTGCTTTAAAGAGTCTCTAATACAGCAGGAAACGTGAGTGAACTTATACCAAAAGAAGGGGTTTCCTACACATATGGACCATATCTAGTTCAATTCTGCTTCTGAAACTGATACTAACCACATATCCTCTAAAATCCAATCCTTTCAGTTAAGAGCGACAAACCATTGAGCTTAGTGAACGATGTAGCTTCTTCGAACTAAAAATTGAGTGTGTTTTCCTGAAACGAATTCTTGCTTGTATGAAGACACAGAGCCTGATATTTTATCTCCATTTCTAAGGGAAACACACAGCACAGTTGTCATCCATGAAACACACTCTGCTTTAGAGCAAGAAGCACGCTCTTGGTTTCTAGAGTCTCTAATACAGCAAGAAACATGAGGGTGCTCAGAAAAAAAGAACGGTGTTTCCTACACATACGGACCATATCTAGTTCAACTCTGGTTTGAAACTGATACAAACCACGGGTCCTCTAACCTCCAAAGCTTTTCAGTTAAGAGGGAGAAACGTGTGAGCTAGGTGAACGATGTAGCTTCATGTGAGCTGAAAAGTGTCTGCGTTTTCCTGAAACAAAGTCCTGAATGTAGCATGAAACAGAACCTGGGATTTAACCCCATTTCTGAGGGGAAACACACAGCACAGTTCTCATCCATGAAACACACTCTGTTTTAGAGCAAGAATCACGCTCTTGCTTTCTAGTGTCTCTAATACAGCAGGAAACGTGAGGGTACTGAGACCAAATGAACAGGGTTTCCTACACATAAGGACCATATCTAGTTCAAGTGTGCTTCTGAAACTGACACAAACCACGGGTCATCTAAAATCCAATGCTCTTCTGTTAAGAGCGAGAAATGTGTGAGCTAGATGAACAATGCAGCATCATTTGAGCTGAAAAGTGAATACGTTTACCTGAAACGAAGTCTTGCTTTTAAGAAGACACAGAGCCTGGGATGACACTCCATTTCAGAAGCGAAACACACAGCAGAGTTCTCATTCATGAAACACACTCTGATTCAGAGCAAGAAGCACGCTCTTGCTTTCTAGATTCTCTAATACGGCAGGAAACTTGAGTGTGCTTAGAAAAAAGAACGGAGTTTCCTACACATATGGACAATTTCTAGTTCAACTCTGCTTCTGAAACTGATACTACCACAGGTCCTCTAACATCCATTGCTTTTCTGTTAAGAGCGAGAAACGTGTGAGCTAGGTGAAAATTGTTGATTCATTTGAGCTGAAAAGTATCTGCGTTTACCTGAAACGAAGTCTTGCTTGTAAGAATATACAGAGTCTGGGATTTAATTCCATTTCGGATGGGAAACCCACAGCATAGGTATCATCCATGAAACACGCTCTGCTATAGAGCAAGAAGCACGATCTTGCTTTCTAGAGTCTCTAATACAGCAGGAAACTTGAGTGTGCTCAGAACAAAAGAACAGTGTTTCCTACACATACGGACCATATATAGTCCAATTCTGCTTCTTAAACTGATACAAACCACAGGTCCTATAGCATCCAATGGTTTTCATTTAAGAGCAAGAAACTTGTGAGCTTCGTGAAGGATTCAGCAGCATTTGAGCTGAAAAGTGACTGTGTTTACCTGAAAGGAAGTCTTGCTTGTCGGAAGACACAGAGCATGGGATTTAACTCCATTTCTGAAGGGAAACACACAGCACAGTTCTCATCCTTGAAACACACTCTGCTTTAGAGCAAGAAAGCACGCTCTTGCTATCTAGAATCTCAAATACAGCAGGAAACGTGAGTGTACTGAGACCAAAAAAACGGGGTTTCCTACAAATATGGACCATTTCTAGTTGAAATCTGCTTCTGAAACTGATACAAACCACAGGTCCTCTAACATCCAATGCTTTTCAGTTAAGAGCGAGAAACGTGTGATCTAGGTGAACAATGTAGCTTCATTTGAGCTGAAAAGTGTCTGCGCTTACCTGAAATGAAGTCTTGCTTGTAAGAAGACACAGAGCCTGGGATTTAACTGCATTTCTGAAGTGAAACGCACAGCACAGTTCTCATCCATGAAAGACACTCTGCTTTAGAGCAAGAAGCAAGCTCTTGCTTTCTTGCGTCTCTAATACACCAGGAAATGTGAGTGTACTTAGACCAAAAGAACGGGGTTTCCTACACCTATGGACCATATCTAGTTCAACTCTGCTTCTGAAACTGATACAAACCTCAGGGCCTCTAACATCCAATGCTTTTCAGTTAATAGCGAGAAACGTGTGATCTAGGTGAACAATGTAGCTTCATTTGAGCTGAAAAGTGTCTGCGCTTACCTGAAATGAAGTCTTGCTTCAAAGAAGACACAGAGCTTAGGCTTGAACTACACTTCTGAAGGGAAACACACAAAACAGTTCTCATCCATGAAACACACTCTGCTTTAGAGCAAGAAGAACACTCTTGATTTCTAGAGTCCCTAATACAGCAGGAAACTTGAGTGTGCTCAGAACAAAAGAACAGTGTTTCCTACACATAAGGACCATATATATTTTAACTCTGCTTCTGAAACTTATACAAACCATGGGTCCTCTAACATCCATTACTTTTCAGTTAAAAGTGAGAAACATGTGATCTAGGTGAACAATGTAGTTTCATTTGAGCTGAAAAGTATCTGCGTTTACCTGAAATGAACTCTTGCTTGTAAGAAGACAAGGAGACTGGGATTTAACTCCATTTTGATGCGAAAACACAGCACAGTTCTCATCCATGAAACACACTCGGCTTCAGAACAAGAATCACTCTCTTGCTTTCTAGAGTCTCTAATACAGCACAAAATATGACTGTACTGAGACCAAAAGAACGGTGTTTCCTACACATACGGACCATATCTAGTTCAACTCTGCATCTGAAACTGATACACACCACAGGGCCTCCAACACCCAATTCTTTGCAGTTAAGAGCAACAAACATGTGAGCTTCGTGAGCGATGTAGCTTCTTTGAACTAAAAAGTGACTGCGATTACCCTAAACGAATTCTTGCTTGTACAAAGACACAGAGCCTTGTATGTATCTCCATTTCGGAAGAGAAACAAACAGCACAGTTTTCATCCATGATACACACTCTGCTTTAGAGAGAGAAGCACGCTCTTGCTTTCTAGATTCTCTAATCCAACAGAAAACGTGACTGAACTGAGACCAAAAGAACGGTGTTTCCTACACATACGGACCATATCTAGTTCAACTCTGCTTCTGAAACTGATACAAACCATAGGGCCTCTAACATCCAATTCTTTTCAGTTAAGAGCAACAAACATGTGAGCTTTGTGAATGATGTAGCTTCCATGGAGCTGAAAAGTGTATGTGTTTAACTGAAACGAAGTCTTGCTTGTAGGAAGACACAGAGCCTGGGATTTAACTCCATTTCTGAAGGGAAACACACAGCACAGTTTTCATCCATGAAACACACTCTGCTTTAGAGAGAGAAGCACGCTCTTGCTTTCTAGAGTCTCTAATACAGCAGGAAACTTGATTCTGCTCAGAACAAAGAACGGTGTTTCCTACACTAAAGGACCATATATATTTCAACTCTGCTTATGAATCTGATAGCAACCACAGGTCCTATAAGTTCCACTGCTTTCCATTTAAGAGCGAGAAACGTGTGAGCTTCGTGAACAATGTAGCTTCCTTTGAGCTGAAAAGTGTCTGCGTTTACCTGAAACGAAGTCTTGCTTGTAAGAAGACACAGAGCCTGGGATTTAACTCCATTTATGAAGGGAAACACACAGCACAGTTCTCATGCATGAAACACACTCTGCTTTAGACCAAGAAGCACGCTCTTCCTTTCTAGAGTCTCTAATACAGCAGGAAACGTGAATGTACTGAGACAAAAAAAACGGGGTTTCCTACACATAGGGACCATTTCTAGGTGAAATCTGCTTCTGAAACTGATAGAAACCACAGGTCCTCTGACATCCAATGCTTTTCATTTAAGAGCGAGAAACGTGTGAGCTTCGTGAACGATGTAGCTTCCTTTGAGCTGAAAAGTGAATGTGTTTATCTGAAACGTGTTTTGCTTGTAGGAAGACACAGAGCATGGAATTTAACTCCATTTCTGAAGGGAAACACACAGCGCAGTTGTCATCCATGAAACACACTCTGTTTCAGATTAAGAAGCACGCTCTTGCTTTCTAGAGTCTTCAATACAGCCGCAAACATGAGTGTGCTCAGAACAAAAGCACGGTGTTTCCTATACATATGGACCATTTCTACTTCAACTCTGCTTCTTAAACTGATAGAAACCACAGGTCCTGTGACATCCAATGCTTTTCAGTTAATAGCGAGAAACTTGTGAGCTAGGTAAACGAAGTAGCTTCATTTGAGCTGAAAATTGTCTGCGATTACGTGAAACGAAGTCTTGCTTGTAAGAAGACACAGAGTATGGCATTTAACTCCATTTCTGAAATGAAAAACACAGCAGAGATCTCATCCATGAAACACACTCTGCTTCAGAGCAAGAAGCACGCCCCTGCTTTCTAGAGTCTCTAATACAGCAGGAAATGTGAGTGTACTGAGACCAAAAGAACGGGGTTTCCTAAACATACGGACCATATCTACTTCAAGTCTGCTTCTCAAACTGATACAAACCACAGGGCCTCTAACATTTTGTGCTTTTCAGTTAAGAGCAACAAACGTGTGAGCTTCGTGATCAATGTAGCTTCTTTGAACTAAAAAGTGTCTGCGTTTACCTGAAACGAATTCTTGCTTGTACGAAGACACAGGTCCTGGGATTTAACGACATTTTGAAAGGGAAACACACAGCACAGTTCTCATCCATTAAACACACTCTGCTTTAGAGCAAGAAGCACGCTCTTGCTTTCTAGAGTCCATAATACAGCAGGAAACTTGATTCTGCTCAGAACAAAGAATGGTGTTTCCTACACTAAAGGACCATATATATTTCAACTCTGCTTCTGAATATGATAGAAACCAAAGGTCCTATAAAAATCCACTGCTCTCCATTTAAGAGCGAGAAACGTGTGAGCTTCGTGAACAATGTAGCTTCCTTTGAGCTGAAAAGTATCTACGTTTACCTGAAACGAAGTCTTGCTTGTAAGAAGACACAGAGCCTGGGATTTAACTCCATTTCTGAAGGGACACACAGCACAGTTCTCATCCATGAAACACACTCTGCTTTAGAGCAAGAAGCATGCTCTTGCTTTCTAGAGACTCTAATACAGCAGGAAACTTGAGTGTGCTCAGAACAAAAGAACAGTGTATCCTACACTTAAGGACCATATATATTTCAACTCTGCTTCTGAAACTGATACAAACCACCGGTCCTCTAACATCCAGTGATTTTCAGTTAATACCGAGAAACTTGTGAACTTCGTGAAGCATATAGCTTCCTTTGAGTTGAAAAGTGACTGCATTTACCTGAAATGAAGTCTTGCTTGTAAGAAGACACAGTGCCTGGGATTTAAGTCCATTTCTGAAGTAAAACACACAGCAAAGTTCTCATCCATGAAACACACTCTGCTTTAGAGCAAGAAGCATGCTCTTGATTTCTAGAGACTCTAATACAGCAAGAAACTTGAGTGTGCTCAGAACAAAAAAACAGTGTATCCTACACATAAGGACCATAAATATTTCAACTCTGCTTCTGAAACTGATACAAACCACTGGTCCTCTAACATCCAATGATTTTCAGTTAAGACCGAGAAACTTGAAAACTTCGTGAAGCATATAGCTTCCTTTAAGTTGAAAAGAGACTGCATTTACCTGAAAAGAAGTCTTGCTTTTGGAAATCACAAAGCATGGGATTTAAATCCATTTCTGAAAGGAAACACAAACACAGTTCTCATCCATGAAACACACTCTGCTTTAGAGCAAGAAGCATGCTCTTGCTTTCTAGATTCTCCAATACAGCAAGAAACGTGAGTGTGCTCAGAACATAAGAACAGTGTTTCCTACACATAAGGACCATATATATTTCAACTCTGCTTCTGAATCTGATACAAACCACCGGTCCTCTAACATCCAATGATTTTCAGTTAATTGCGAGAAACATGTGAGCTAGGTGAACAATGTAGCTGCATTTGAGCTGAAAAGTATCTGCGTTTACCTGAAACAAATTCTTCCTTGTAAGAAGACTAGAAGACTGGGATTTAACTCCATTTTGAAGCATAACACACAGCACAGTTCTCATCCATGAAACACACTCTGCTTCAGCACAAGAAGCACTTTCTTGCTTTCTAGAGTCTCTAATACAGCAGGAAACGTTACTGAACTGAGACCAAAAGAACGGTGTTTCCTACACATACGGACCATATCTAGTTCAACTCTGCTTCTGAAACTGATACACACCATAGGGCCTCTAACATCCAATTCTTTTCAGTTAAGAGCAACAAACATGTGAGCTTTGTGAATGATGTAGCTTCCATGGAGCTGAAAAGTGTATGTGTTTAACTGAAACGAAGTCTTGCTTGTAGGAAGACACAGAGCATGGGATTTAACTCCATTTCTGAAGAGAAACACACAGCACAGTTCTCATCCATGAAACCCACTCTGCTTTAGATCAAGAAGCATGCTCTTGCTTTCTAGAGTGTCTAATACAGCAGGAATCGTGAGTGTACTGAGACAAAATAAACGCGGTTTCCTACACATATGGACCATTTCTAGTTGAAATCTGCTTCGGAAACTGAATGAAACCACAGGTCCTCTGACATCCAATGCTTTTCAGTTAAGAGCGAGAAACGTGTGAGCTTCGTGAACGATGTAGCTTCCTTTGAGCTGAAAAGTGAATGTGTTTACCTGAAAGGAGTTTTGCTTGTAGGAGGACACAGAGCATGGGATTTAACCCCATTTCTGAAGGGAAACAGACAGCACAGTTGTCACCCATGAAACACTCTGTTTCAGAGTAAGAAGCACGCTCTTGCTTTCTAGAGACTTCAATATAGCCGGAAACGTGAGTGTGCTCAGAACAAAAGCACGGTGTTTCCTACACATATGGACCATTTCTAGTTCAACTGTGCTTCTTAAACTGATAGAAACCACAGGTCCTCTGACATCCAATGCTTTCCAGTTAACAGCGAGAAACTTGTGAGCTAGGTAAACGAAGTAGCTTCATTTGAGCTGAAAATTGTCTGCGATTACCTGAAACGAAGTCTTGCTTGTAAGAAGACACAGAGTGTGGCATTTAACTCCATTTCAGAAATGAAACACACAGCAGAGTTGTCATCCATGAAACACACTCTGCTTCAGAGCAAGAAGGACGCTACTGCTTTCTAGAGTCTCTAATACAGCAGGAAATGTGAGTGTACTGAGACCAAAAAAACGGGGTTTCCTACAAATATGGACCATTTCTAGTTGAATTCTGCTTCTGAAACTGATACAAACCACAGGTCCTCTAACATCCAATGCTTTTCAGTTAAGAGCGAGAAACGTGTGATCTAGGTGAACAATGTAGCTTCATTTGAGCTGAAAAGTGTCTGCGCTTACCTGAAATGAAGTCTTGCTTGTAAGAAGACACAGAGCCTGGGATTTAACTCCATTTCTGAAGTGAAACGCACAGCACAGTTCTCATCCATGAAAGACACTCTGCTTTAGAGCAAGAAGCAAGCTCTTGCTTTCTTGCGTCTCTAATACACCAGGAAATGTGAGTGTACTTAGACCAAAAGAACGGGGTTTCCTACACCTATGGACCATATCTAGTTCAACTCTGCTTCTGAAACTGATACAAACCTCAGGGCCTCTAACATCCAATGCTTTTCAGTTAAGAGCGAGAAACGTGTGATCTAGGTGAACAATGTAGCTTCATTTGAGCTGAAAAGTGTCTGCGCTTACCTGAAATGAAGTCTTGCTTGTAAGAAGACACAGAGCTTAGGCTTGAACTACACTTCTGAAGGGAAACACACAAAACAGTTCTCATCCATGAAACACACTCTGCTTTAGAGCAAGAAAAACACTCTTGATTTCTAGAGTCCCTAATACAACAGGAAACTTGAGTGTGCTCAGAACAAAAGAACGGTGTTTCCTACACATAAGGACCATATATATTTTAACTCTGCTTCTGAAACTTATACAAACCATGGGTCCTCTAACATCCATTACTTTTCAGTTAAAAGCGAGAAACATGTGATCTAGGTGAACAATGTAGTTTCATTTGAGCTGAAAAGTATCTGCGTTTACCTGAAATGAACTCTTGCTTGTAAGAAGACAAGGAGACTGGGATTTAACTCCATTTTGATGCGAAAACACAGCACAGTTCTCATCCATGAAACACACTCGGCTTCAGAACAAGAATCACTCTCTTGCTTTCTAGAGTCTCTAATACAGCACAAAATATGACTGTACTGAGACCAAAAGAACGGTGTTTCCTACACATACGGACCATATCTAGTTCAACTCTGCATCTGAAACTGATACACACCACAGGGCCTCCAACATCCAATTCTTTGCAGTTAAGAGCAACAAACATGTGAGCTTCATGAGCGATGTAGCTTCTTTGAACTAAAAAGTGACTGCGATTACCTCAAACGAATTCTTGCTTGTACAAAGACACAGAGCCTTGTATGTATCTCCATTTCTGAAGGGAAACAAACAGCACAGTTTTCATCCATGATACACACTCTGCTTTAGAGAGAGAAGCACGCTCTTGATTTCTAGGGTCCCTAATACAGCAGGAAACAAGGGTGTGCCCACAACAAAAGAACGGTGTTTCCTACACATAAGGACCATATATGATTTAACTCGGCTTCTGAAACTGATAGAAACCACAGGTCCTATAACACCCAGTGCTTTTCAGTTAAGAGCGAGAAACGTGTGAGCTAGGTGAACAATGTAGCTTCATTTGAGCTGAAAAGTGTCTGGGCTTACCTGAAATGAAGTCTTGCTTGTAAGAAGACACAGTGCCTGGGATTTAACTCCATTTCTGTGGTGAAACACACAGCACAGTTCTCATCCATGAAACACACTCTGCTTTAGAGCAAGAAGCATGCTCTTGCTTTCTAGAGACTCTAATACAGCAGGAAACTTGAGTGTGCTCAGAACAAAAGAACAGTGTATCCTACACTTAAGGACCATATATATTTCAACTCTGCTTCTGAAACTGATACAAACCACCGGTCCTCTAACATCCAGTGATTTTCAGTTAATACCGAGAAACTTGTGAAATTCGTGAAGCATATAGCTTCCTTTGAGTTGAAAAGAGACTGCATTTACCTGAAAAGAAGTCTTGCTTATAGGAAATCACAGAGCATGGAATGTAAATCCATTTGTGAAAGGAAACACACACACAGTTCTCATCCATGAAACACACTCTGCTTCAGAACAAGAAGCACTCTCTTGCTTTCTAGATTCTCTAATCCAACAGAAAACGTGACTGAACTGAGACCAAAAGAACGGTGTTTCCTACACATACGGACCATATCTAGTTCAACTCTGCTTCTGAAACTGATACACACCATAGGGCCTCTAACATCCAATTCTTTTCAGTTAAGAGCAACATACATGTGAGCTTTGTGAATGATGTAGCTTCTTTGAGCTGAAAAGTGTATGTGTTTAACTGAAACGAAGTCTTGCTTGTAGGAAGACAGAGAGCCTGGGATTTAACTCCATTTCTGAAGGGAAACACACAGCACAGTTCTCATCCATGAAACACACTCTGCTTTAGATCAAGAAGCACGCTCTTGCTTTCTAGAGTCTCTAATACAGCAGGAAACTTTATTCTGCTCAGAACAAAGAACGGTGTTTCCTACACTAAAGGACCATATATATTTCAACTCTGCTTATGAATCTGATAGAAACCACAGGTCCTATAAGGTCCACTGCTTTCCATTTAAGAGCGAGAAACGTGTGAGCTTCGTGAACAATGTAGCTTCCTTTGAGCTGAAAAGTGTCTGCGTTTACCTGAAACGAAGTCTTGCTTGTAAGAAGACACAGAGCCTGGGATTTAACTCCATTTCTGAAGTGAAACACACAGCACAGTTCTCATGCATGAAACACACTCTGCTTTAGACCAAGAAGCACGCTCTTCCTTTCTAGAGTCTCTTATACAGCAGGAAACGTGAATGTACTGAGACAAAGAAAACGGGGTTTCCTACACATAGGGACCATTTCTAGGTGAAATCTGCTTCTGAAACTGATAGAAACCACAGGTCCTCTGACATCCAATGCTTTTCAGTTAAGAGCGAGAAACGTGTGAGCTTCGTGAACGATGTAGCTTCCTTTGAGCTGAAAAGTGAATGTGTTTATCTGAAACGTGTTTAGCTTGTAGGAAGACACAGAGCATGGAATTTAACTCCATTTCTGAAGGGAAACACACAGCACAGTTGTCATCCATGAAACACACTCTGTTTCAGATTAAGAAGCACGCTCTTGCTTTCTAGAATCTTCAATACAGCCTCAAACATGAGTGTGCTCAGAACAAAAGCACGGTGTTTCCTATACATATGGACCTTTTCTACTTCAACTCTGCTTCTTAAACTGATAGAAACCACAGGTCCTCTGACATCCAATGCTTTTCAGTTAATAGCGAGAAACGTGTGAGCTAGGTAAATGAAGTAGCTTCATTTGAGCTGAAAATTGTCTGCGATTACGTGAAACGAAGTCTTGCTTGTAAGAAGACACAGAGTATGGCATTTAACTCCATTTCTGAAATGAAACACACAGCAGAGATCTCATCCATGAAACACACTCTGCTTCAGAGCAAGAAGCACGCCCCTGCTTTCTAGAGTCTCTAATACAACAGGAAATGTGAGTGTACTGTGACCAAAAGAACGGGGTTTCCTAAACATACGGACCATATCTACTTCAAGTCTGCTTCTCAAACTGATACAAACCACAGGGCCTCTAACATTTTGTGCTTTTCAGTTAAGAGCAACAAACGTGTGAGCTTCGTGATCAATGTAGCTTTTTTGAACTAAAAAGTGTCTGCGTTTACCTGAAACGAATTCTTGCTTGTACGAAGACACAGGTCCTGGGATTTAACGACATTTTGAAAGGGAAACACACAGCACAGTTCTCATCCATTAAACACACTCTGCTTTAGAGCAAGAAGCACGCTCTTGCTTTCTAGAGTCCATAATACAGCAGGAAACTTGATTCTTCTCAGAACAAAGAATGGTGTTTCCTACACTAAAGGACCATATATATTTCAACTCTGCTTCTGAATATGATAGAAACCAAAGGTCCTATAAAAATCCACTGTTCTCCATTTAAGAGCGAGAAACGTGTGAGCTTCATGAACAATGTAGCTTCCTTTGAGCTGAAAAGTATCTGCGTTTACCTGAAATGAAGTCTTGCTTGTAAGAAGACACAGAGCCTGGGATTTAACTCCATTTCTGAAGGGAAACACACAGCACAGTTCTCATCCATGATACACACTCTGCTTTAGAGCAAGAAGAACACTCTTGATTTCTAGAGACCATAATACAGCAGGAAACTTGAGTGTGCTCAGAACAAAAGAACGGAGTTTCCTACACATAAGGACCATATATAGTTTAACTCTGCTTCTGAAACACACTCTGCTTTAGAGCAAGAAGCACGCTCTTGCCTTCTTGAGTCTCTAATACAGCAGGACACGTGAGTGTACTTAGACTAAAGAATGGTTTTACATACACATGTGGACCATATCTAGTGCAACTCTACTTCTGAAACTGATACAAACCACGGCTCCTCTAACATCCAATGCTTTGCATTTAAGAGCGAGAATTGTGTGAGCTAGGTGAACAATGTAGCTTCATTTGAGCAGAGAAGTGTCTGAGTTTACCTGAAACGAAGTCTTCCTTTTAAATAGACACAGAGCCTGGGATTTAACTGCATTTCTGAAGCGAAACACAAAGCACAGTTCTCATCCATGATACACACTCTGCTTTAGAGCAAGAAGAACACTCTTGATTTCTAGAGACCATAATACAGCAGGAAACTTGAATGTGCTCAGAACAAAAGAACGGTGTTTCCTACATATAAGGACCATATATAGTTTAACTCTGCTTCTGAAACTGATACAAACCATACGTCTTCTAACATCCATTACTTTTCAGTTAAAAGCGAGAAACATGTGAGCTAGGTGAACAATGAAGTTTCATTTGAGCTGAAAAGTATCTGCGTTTACCTGAAACGAAGTCTTGCTTGTAAGAAGACAAGGAGACTGGGATTTAACTCCATTTTGATGTGAAACACACAGCACAGTTCTCATCCATGAAACACACTCAGCTTCAGAACAAGAATCACTCTCTTGCTTTCTAGAGAATGTAATACAGCAGGAAACATGACTGTACCGAGACCAAAAGAACAGTGTTTCCTACACATACGGACCATATCTAGTTCAACTCTGCTTCTGAAACACACTCTGCTTTAGAGCAAGAAGCACGCTCTTGCCTTCTTGAGTCTCTAATACAGCAGGACACGTGAGTGTACTTAGACTAATGAATGGTTTTACATACACATACGGACCATATCTAGTTCAACTCTGCTTCTGAAACTGATACACACCATAGGGCCTCTAACATCCAATTCTTTTCAGTTAAGAGCAACAAACATGTGAGCTTTGTGAATGATGTAGCTTCCATGGAGCTGAAAAGTGTATGTGTTTAACTGAAACGAAGTCTTGCTTGTAGGAAGACAGAGAGCCTGGGATTTAACTCCATTTCTGAAGGGAAACACACAGCATAGTTCTTATCCATGAAACACACTCTGCTTTAGATCAAGAAGCACGCTCTTGCTTTCTAGAGTCTCTAATACAGCAGGAAACTTGATTCTGCTCAGAACAAAGAACGGTGTTTCCTACACTAAAGGACCATATATATTTCAACTCTGCTTCTGAATCTGATAGAAACCACAGGTCCTATAAGTTCCAATGCTTTCCATTTAAGAGTGAGAAACATGTGAGCTAGGTGAAGAATGTAGCTGCATTTGAGCTGAAAAGTATCTGCGTTTACCTGAAACAAAGTTTTCCTTGTAAGAAGACTAGGAGACTGGGATTTAAATCCATTTTGAAGCATAACACACAGCACAGTTCTCATCCATGAAACACACTCTGCTTTAGATCAAGAAGCACGCTCTTGCTTTCTAGAGTCTCTAATACAGCAGGAATCCTGAGTGTACTGAGACAAAAAAAAACGCGGTTTCCTACACATATGGACCATTTCTAGTTGAAATCTGCCTCTGAAACTGATAGAAACCACAGGTCCTCTGACATCCAATGCTTTTCAGTTAAGAGCGAGAAACGTGTGAGCTTCGTGAACGATGTAGCTTCCTTTGAGCTGAAAAGTGAATGTGTTTACCTGAAAGGAGTTTTGCATGTAGGAGGACACAGAGCATGGGATTTAACCCCATTTATGAAGGGAAACAGACAGCACAGTTGTCACCCATGGAACACTCTGTTTCACAGTAAGAAGCACGCTCTTGCTTTCTAGAGACTTCAATACAGCCGGAAACGTGAGTGTGCTCAGAACAAAAGCACGGTGTTTTCTGCACATATGGACCATTTCTAGTTCTACTCTGCTTCTTAAACTGATAGGAACCACAGGTCCTCTGACATCCAATGCTTTCCAGTTAACAGCGAGAAACTTGTGAGCTAGGTAAACGAAGTAGCTTCATTTGAGCTGAAAATTGTCTGCGATTACCTGAAACGAAGTCTTGCTTGTAAGAAGACACAGAGCTTGGGCTTGAACTACACTTCTGAATGGAAATATACAACACAGTTCTCATCCATGAAACACACTCTGCTTTAGAGCAAGAAGAACACACTTGATTTCTAGAGTCCCTAATACAGCAGGAAAGTTGAGTGTGCTCAGAACAAAAGAACGGTGTTTCCTACACATAAGGACCATATATATTTTAACTCTGCTTCTGAAACTTATACAAACCATGGGTCCTCTAACATCCAATGCTTTTCAGTTAAAAGCGAGAAACATGTGATCTAGGTGAACAATGTAGTTTCATTTGAGCTGAAAAGTATCTGCGTTTACCTGAAACGAACTCTTGCTTGTAAGAAGACAAGGAGATTGGGATTTAACTCCATTTTGATACGAAAGACACAGCACAGTTCTCATCCATGAAACACACTCGGCTTCAGAACAAGAATCACTCTCTTGCTTTCTAGAATCTCTAATACAGCATGAAATATTACTGTACTGAGACCAAAAGATCGGTGTTTCCTACACATACAGACCATATCTAGTTCAACTCTGCATCTGAAACTGATACACACTACAGGGCCTCCAACACCCAATTCTTTGCAGTTAAGAGCAACAAACATGTGAGCTTCGTGAGCGATGTAGCTTCTTTGAACTAAAAAGTGACTGCGATTACCTCAAACGAATTCTTGCTTGTATGAAGACACAGAGCCTTGTATGTATCTCCATTTCTGAAGGGAAACAAACAGCACAGTTGTCACCCATGAAACACTCTGTTTCAGAGTAAGAAGCACGCTCTTGCTTTCTAGAGAATTCAATACAGCCGGAAACGTGAGTGTGCTCAGAACAAAAGCACGGTGTTTCCTAAAAATATGGACCATTTCTAGTTCTACTCTGCTTCTTAAACTGATAGGAACCACAGGTCCTCTGACATCCAATGCTTTCCAGTTAAGAGCGAGAAACTTGTGAGCTAGGTAAACAAAGTAGTTTATTTGAGCTGAAAATTGTCTGCGATTACCTGAAACGAAGTCTTGCTTGTAAGAAGACACAGAGCCTGGGATTTAACTCCATTTCTGAAGGGAAACACACAGCACAGTTCTCATCCATGAAACACACTCTGATTTAGAGCAAGAAGCACGCTCTTGCCTTCTAGAATCTCTAATACAGCAGGAAACGTGAGTGTACTGAGACCAAAAATACGGGGTTTACTACACTTATGTACCATTTCTAGTTGAAATCTGCTTCTGAAACTGATACAAACCACAGGTCCTCTAAGATCCAACGCTTTTCAGTTAAGAGCGAGAAACGTGTGATCTAGGTGAACAATGTAGCTTCATTTGAGCTGAAAAGTGTCTGCGCTTACCTGAAATGAAGTCTTGCTTGTAAGAAGACACATAGCCTGGGATTTAACTCCATTTCTGAAGTGAAACGCACAGCACAGTTCTCATCCATGAAAGACACTCTGCTTTAGAGCAAGAAGCAAGCTCTTGCTTTCTTGCGTCTCTAATACACCAGGAAATGTGAGTGTACTTAGACCAAAAGAACGGGGTTTCCTACACCTATGGACCATATCTAGTTCAACTCTGCTTCTGAAACTGATACACACCACAGGGCCTCCAACATCCAATTCTTTGCAGTTAAGTGGAACAAACATGTGAGCTTCGTGAGCGATGTAGGTTCTTTGAACTAAAAAGTGTCTGCGTTTACCTGAAACGAATTCCTGCTTGTACGAAGACACAGAGCCTGGGATTTAACTCCATTTCTGAAGGGAAACACACAGCACAGTTCTCATCCATGAAACACACTCTGCTTTAGATAAAGAAGCACGCTCTTGCTTTCTAGAGTCCATAATACAGCAGGAAACTTGATTCTGCTCAAAAAAAGAACGGTGTTTCCTACACATAAGGACCATATATATTTCAACTCTGCTTCTGAATCTGATAGAAACCACAGGTCCTATAACATCCACTGCTTTCCAGTTAAGAGCGAGAAACGTGTGAGCTTCGTGAACAATGTAGCTACATTTGAGCTGAATAGTGTCTGCGTTTACCTGAAACGAAGTCTTGCTTGTAAGAAGACACAGAGCCTGGGGTTTAACTCCATTTCTGAAGTGAAACACACAGCACAATTCTCATCCATGACACACATTCTGCTTTAGATCAAGAAGCATGCTCTTGCTTTCTAGAGTCCATAATACAGCAGGAAACTTGATTGTGCTCAGAACAAAAGAACGGTGTTTCCTACTCATAAGGACCATATATATTTCAACTCTGCTTCTGAAACTGATACAAACCACGGCTCCTCTAACATCCAATGCTTTTCATTTAAGAGCAAGAAACGTGAGAGCTAGTTGAACAATGTAGCTTCGTTTGAGCAGAGAAGTGTCTGAGTTTACCAGAAACGAAGTCTTGCTTTTAAATAGACACAGAGCCTGGGATTTAAGTCCTTTTCTGAAGCGAAACACACAGCACAGTTCTCATCCATGAAACACACTCTGATTTAGAGCAAGAAGCACGCTCTTGCTTTCTAGAGTCTCTAATACAGCAGGAAACGTGACTGTACTGAGACCAAAAAAACGGGGTTTCCTACACATATGGACCATATCTACTTTAAATCTGCTTTTAGAAGTGATACAAACCACAGGTCCTCTATCATCCAATGCTTTTCAGTTAAGAGCGAGAAACGTGTGATCTAGGTGAACAATGTAGCTTCATTTGAGCTGAAAAGTGTCTGCGCTTACCTGAAATGAATTCTTGCATGTAAGAAGACACAGAGCCTGGGATTTAACTCCATACTGAAGTGAAACGCACAGCACAGTTCTCATCCATGAAACACACTCTGCTTTAGAGCAAGAAGCATGCTCTTGCTTTCTAGAGACTCTAATACAGCAGGAAACTTGAGTGTGCTCAGAACAAAAGAACAGTGTATCCTACAATTAAGGACCATATATATTTCAACTCTACTTCTGAAACTGATACAAACCACCGGTCCTCTAACATCCAGTGTTTTTCAGTTAATACCGAGAAACTTGTGAACTTCGTGAAGCATATAGCTTCCTTTGAGTTGAAAAGAGACTGCATTTACCTGAAAAGAAGTCTTGCTTATAGGAAATCACAGAGCATGGGATATAAATCCATTTCTGAAAGGAAACACACACACAGTTCTCATCCATGAAACACACTCTACTTCAGAACAAGAAGCACTCTCTTGCTTTCTAGAGTCTCTAATACAGCAGAAAACGTGACTGAACTGAGACCCAAAGAACGGCGTTTCCTACACATACGGAGCATATCTAGTTCAACTCTGCTTCTGAAACTGATACACACCATAGGGCCTCTAACAACCAATTCTTTTCAGTTGAGAGCAACCAACATGTGAGCTTTGTGAATGATGTAGCTTCCATGGAGCTGAAAAGTTATGTGTTTAACTGAAACAAAGTATTGCTTGTAGGAAGACACAGAGCATGGGATTTAACTGCATTTCTGAAGGGAAACACACAGCACAGTTCTCATCCATGAAACACACTCTGCTTTAGATCAAGAAGCATGCTCTTGCTTTCTAGAGTCTCTAATACAGCAGGAATCGTGAGTGTACTGAGACAAAAAAACGGGGTTTCCTACACATATGGACCATTTCTAGTTGAAATCTGCTTCTGAAACTGATAGAAATCACAGGTCCTCTGACAACCAATGCTTTTCAGTTAAGAGCGAGAAACGTGTGAGCTTCGTGAAAGATGTAGCTTCCTTTGAGCTGAAAAGTGAATGTGTTTACCTGAAAGGAGTTTTGCTTGTAGGAGGACACAGAGCATGGGATTTAACTCCATTTCTGAAGGGAAACAGACAGCACAGTTGTCACCCATGAAACACTCTGTTTCAGAGTAAGAAGCACGCTCTTGCTTTCTAGAGAATTCAATACAGCCGGAAACGTGAGTGTGCTCAGAACAAAAGCACGGTGTTTCCTACACATATGGACCATTTCTAGTTCAACTCTGCTTCTTAAACTGATACAAACCATAGGTCCTCTAACATCCATTACTTTTCAGTTAAAAGCGAGAAACATGTGAGCTAGGTGAACAATGTAGTTTCATTTGAGCTGAAAAGTATCTGCTTTTACCTGAAACGAAGTCTTGCTTTTAAGAAGACACAGAGCCTGGGATGACACTCCATTTCAGAAGCGAAACACACAGCAGAGTTCTCATTCATGAAACACACTCTGCTTCAGAGCAAGAAGCACGCTCTTGCTTTCTAGATTCTCTAATACGGCAGGAAACATGAGTGTGCTTAGAAAAAAGAACAGAGTTTCCTACACATATGGACAATTTCTAGTTCAACTCTGCTTCTGAAACTGATACAAACCACAGGTCCTCTAACATCCATTGCTTCTCTTTTAAGAGCGAGATACGTTTGAGCTAGGTGAAAAATGTTGCTTCATTTGAGCTGAAAAGTGTCTGCGTTTACCTGAAACGAAGTCTTGCTTGTAAGAATATACAGAGTCTGGGATTTAATTCCATTCCTGAAGCGAAACTCACAGCATAGTTCTCATCCATGAAACACACTCTGCTTCAGAGCAAGAAGCACGCTCTTCTTTCTGGAATCTCTTATACAGCAGGAAACATGAGTGTACTTAGACCAAAAGAAAGGGTTTCCTACACATATGGAACATATCTAGTTCAACTCTGCTTCTGAAACTGATACAAACCACCGGTCCTCTAACATCCAATGATTTTCAGTTAAGAGCGATAAACATGTGAGCTAGGTGAAAAATGTTGCTTCATTTGAGCTGAAAAGTGTCTGCGTTTGCCTGAAACGAAGTCTTGCTTATAAGAAGACTCAGAAACTGGGATTTCTTTTCATTTCCGAAGCGAAAATTACAGCACAGTTCTCATCCATGAAACAAACTCTGCTTTAGAACAAGAAGCACCCTCTTGCTTTCTGGAGTCTCTAATAGAGCAGGAAACGAGAGTGTGCTCAGAACAAAAGAACGGTGTTCCCTACACATATGGACCATTTCTAGTTCAATCTGCTTCTGAAAATGATACCAACCACGGGTCCTCTAACCTCCAGAGGGAGAAACGTCTGAACTAAGTGAAAGATGTAGCTTCCTTCGAGCTGAAAAGTTACTGTGTTTACCTGAAACGAATTCTTGCTTGTAGGAAGACACAGAGCATGGGATTTAACTCCATTTCTGAAGCGAAACACACAGCACTGTTCTCATCCATGAAAGACACTCTGCTTTAGAGCAAGAAGCATGCTCTTGCTTTAAAGAGTCTCTAATACAGCAGGAAACGTGAGTGAACTTATACCAAAAGAAGGGGTTTCCTACACATATGGACCATATCTAGTTCAATTCTGCTTCTGAAACTGATACTAACCACATATCCTCTAAAATCCAATCCTTTCAGTTAAGAGCGACAAACCATTGAGCTTAGTGAACGATGTAGCTTCTTCGAACTAAAAATTGAGTGTGTTTTCCTGAAACGAATTCTTGCTTGTATGAAGACACAGAGCCTGATATTTTATCTCCATTTCTAAGGGAAACACACAGCACAGTTGTCATCCATGAAACACACTCTGCTTTAGAGCAAGAAGCACGCTCTTGGTTTCTAGAGTCTCTAATACAGCAAGAAACATGAGGGTGCTCAGAAAAAAAGAACGGTGTTCCCTACACATACGGACCATATCTAGTTCAACTCTGGTTTGAAACTGATACAAACCACGGGTCCTCTAACCTCCAAAGCTTTTCAGTTAAGAGGGAGAAACGTGTGAGCTAGGTGAACGATGTAGCTTCATGTGAGCTGAAAAGTGTCTGCGTTTTCCTGAAACAAAGTCCTGAATGTAGCATGAAACAGAACCTGGGATTTAACCCCATTTCTGAGGGGAAACACACAGCACAGTTCTCATCCATGAAACACACTCTGTTTTAGAGCAAGAATCACGCTCTTGCTTTCTAGTGTCTCTAATACAGCAGGAAACGTGAGGGTACTGAGACCAAATAAACAGGGTTTCCTACACATAAGGACCATATCTAGTTCAAGTGTGCTTCTGAAACTGACACAAACCACGGGTCATCTAACATCCAATGCTCTTCTGTTAAGAGCGAGAAATGTGTGAGCTAGATGAACAATGCAGCATCATTTGAGCTGAAAAGTGAATACGTTTACCTGAAACGAAGTCTTGCTTTTAAGAAGACACAGAGCCTGGGATGACACTCCATTTCAGAAGCGAAACACACAGCAGAGTTCTCATTCATGAAACACACTCTGATTCAGAGCAAGAAGCACGCTCTTGCTTTCTAGATTCTCTAATACGGCAGGAAACTTGAGTGTGCTTAGAAAAAAGAACGGAGTTTCCTACACATATGGACAATTTCTAGTTCAACTCTGCTTCTGAAACTGATACTACCACAGGTCCTCTAACATCCATTGCTTTTCTGTTAAGAGCGAGAAACGTGTGAGCTAGGTGAAAATTGTTGATTCATTTGAGCTGAAAAGTATCTGCGTTTACCTGAAACGAAGTCTTGCTTGTAAGAATATACAGAGTCTGGGATTTAATTCCATTTCGGATGGGAAACCCACAGCATAGGTATCATCCATGAAACACGCTCTGCTATAGAGCAAGAAGCACGATCTTGCTTTCTAGAGTCTCTAATACAGCAGGAAACTTGAGTGTGCTCAGAACAAAAGAACAGTGTTTCCTACACATACGGACCATATATAGTTCAATTCTGCTTCTTAAACTGATACAAACCACAGGTCCTATAGCATCCAATGGTTTTCATTTAAGAGCAAGAAACTTGTGAGCTTCGTGAAGGATTCAGCAGCATTTGAGCTGAAAAGTGACTGTGTTTACCTGAAAGGAAGTCTTGCTTGTCGGAAGACACAGAGCATGGGATTACCTACATTTCTGAAAGGAAACACACGGCACAGTTCATCCATGAAACACACACTGCTTTAGAGCAAGAAGCACGCTCTTGCTTTCTAGAGTCTCTAACGCAGCAGGAAACGTGAGTGTACTTAGACCAAAAGAACGGTGTTTCCTACACATATGGACCATATCTAGTTCAACTCTGCTTCTGAAAATGATACGAACCACATATCCTCTAATTTCCAATCCTTTCAGTTAAGAGCGACAATCTTGTGAGCTTAGTGAATTATTTAGCTTCTTCCAACTAAAAATTGCCTGTGTTTCCTGAAACGAATTCGTGCTTGTATGAAGACACAGAGTCTGGTATTTTATCTCCACTTCTAAGGGGAACACACAGCACAGTTGTCATCCATGGAAAACACTCTGCTTTAGAGCAAGAAGCATGCTCTTGGTTTCCAGAGTCTCTAATAGAGCAAGAAACATGAGGGAGCTCAGAAAAAAAGAACGGTGTTTCCTACACATAAGGTCCATATGTATTTCAATTCTGCTTCTGAAACTGATAGAAACCACTGGTCCTCTCACATCCAATGCTTTTCCATTAAGACTGAGAAACATGTGTGCTTCCTGAAGGATATAGTTTCCTTTGAGCTTAAAAATGACTGCGTTTTTTTCTGAAACGAAGTCTTTCTTGTAGGAAGACACAGAGCCTGGGATTAAACTCCATTTCTGAAGCGAAACACACAGCACTGTTCTCATCCATAAAACACACTCTGCTTTAGAGCAAGAAGCACACTCTTGCTTTCTACAATCTCTAATACAGCAGGAAACGTGAGTGAGCTGAGACCAAAAGAACGGTGTTTCCTACACATACGGACCATATCTAGTTCAACTCTGGTTTGACACTGATACAAACCACGGGTCCTCTAAACTCCGAAGCTTTTCAGTTAAGAGGGAGAAACGTGTGAGCTAGGTGAACGATGTAGCTTCATGTGAGCTGAAAAGTGTCTGCTTTTTCCTGAAACAAAGTCCTGAATGTAGCACAAAACAGAGCCTGGGATTTAACCCCATTTCTGAGGGGAAACACACAGCACAGTTCTCATCCATGAAACACACTCTGTTTTAGAGCAAGAACCACGCTCTTGCTTTCTAGTGTCTCTAATATAGCAGTAAACGTGAGGGGACTGAGAACAAATGAATAGGGTTTCCTACACATAAGGACCATATCTAGTTCAAGTCTGCTTCTGAAACTGATACAAACCACGGGTCCTCTAACATCCATTGCTTTTCTGTTAGAGCGAGAAACATGTGAGCTTCATGAACTATGTAGATTTCTTTGATCTGAAAAGTGAATGGGTTTACCTTAAATGAAGTCTTACTTGTAGGAAGACACAGAGCCTGGGATTTAACTCCATTTCTGAAGGGAAGCACACAGCACAGTTCTCATCCATGAAACACACTCTGCTTTAGAGCAAGAAGCACGCTCTTGCATTCTAGAGTCTCTAATACAGCAGGAAACGTGAGTGTACTGAGACCAAAAGAGCGAGGTTTTCTACACATATGGACCATATCTACTTCAACTCTGCTTCTGAAATTGATACCAACCACGGGTCCTCTAACAACTAATGCTTTTCATTTAAGAGCGAGAAATGTGTGAGCTTCATGAAGGATATAGCTTCCTTTGAGCTGAAAAGTGTCTGTGTTTACCTGAAACGACGTCTTGCTTGTAGTAAGACACAGAGCATGGGATTTAACTCCATTTCTGAAAGGATACACACAGCACAGTTCTCATCCATGAAACACACTCTACTTTAGAGCAAGAAGAACGTTCTTCCTATCCAGAGGCTCTAATACAGCAGGAAACGTGAGTGTACTTAGACCAAAGAACGGTGTTTCCTACACATAAGGATCATATCTAGTTCAACTCTGCTTCTGAAATTGATACAAACCACAGGTCCACTAAAATCCAATTCTTTTCAGTTAAGAGCGACAAACGTGTGAGCTTTGTGAACGATGTAGATTCTTTGAACTAAAATGTGACTGTGTTTACTGTAAGGAAGTCTTGCTTGAGGGAGACTCAGAGCCTGGGATTTAACACGATTTCTGCAGGGAAACACTCAGCACAGGTCTTATCCATGAAACACACTATGCTTTAGAGCAAGAAGAACGTTCTTCCTATCCAGAGGCTCTAATACAGCAGGAAACGTGAGTGTACTTAGACCAAAAGAATGGGGTTTCCTACACATATGGACCACATGTAGTGCAACTCTGCTTCTGAAACTGATACAAACCACAGGTCCTCTAACATCCAATGTTTTTCAGTTCAGATCGAGAAATGTGCGAGCTTCGTGAACAATGTAGCTTTCTTTGAGCTCAAAAGTGAATGCTTTTACCTGAAACTAAGTCTTGCTTGTAGGAAGACTCAGAGCCTGGGATTTAACTCCATCTCTGAAGGGAAGCACACAGGACAGTTCATATCCATGAAACACACTCTGCTATAGAGCAAGAAGGACGCTCTTGCTTTCTAGATTCTCCAATACAGCTGGAAACAGGAGTGTGCTTACAGCAAAAGAAAGGACTTTCCTAAACATACAGACCATATCTGGTTTAACTCTGCATCTGAAACTGATACAAACTACGTGTCCTCTACATCCAATACTTTTCAGTTAAGAGCAAGAAACATGTGACCTAGGTGAACAAAGTAGCTTCATTTGAGCTGAAATGTGTCTGCGTTTACCTGAAATGAAGTCTTGCTTCTGAGAATACACAGAGCCTGGGATTTAACATCATTTCTGAAGTGAAACACACAGCACAGTTCTCATCAATGAAACACAATCTGCTTCAGAGCAAGAAGCAAGCTCTTGCTTTCTAGAGTCTCTAATACACCAGGAAACGTGAGTGTACTGAGATCAAACGAACGGGGTTTCCTACACATACGGACAATATCTATTTCAACTCTGCTTCTGAAACAGATATAAACCACGGGTCCTCTAACATACAATGCTTTTCATCTGAGAGGGATTAATGAGTGAGCTTCGTGAACGATGTAACTTCCTTTCAGCTGAAAAATGAATGTGTTTATGTGAAAGAAGTCTTCCATGTAGGAAGACACAGAACATGGGTTTGAACTCCATTTCTTAAGGGAAACACACAGCACAGTTCTCATCCATGAAACACACTCTGCTTTGGAGCAAGAAGCATGCTCTTGCTTTCTAGATTCTCCAATACAGAAGGAAACGTGAGTGTGCTTAGACCAAAGAACGGTGTTCCCTACACATAAGGACCATATCTAGTTCAACTCTGCTTCTGAAATTGATACAAACCACGGGTCCTCTAACATTCAATGTTTTTCATTTGAGAGTGAGAATAGTGTGAGATAGGTGAACTTGTAGCTTCATGTGAGCTGAAAAGTGTCTTTGTTTCCCTGAAAAAATGTCTTGCTAGTAGCAAGACACAGAGCCTGGGATTTAACCCCTTTTCTTAGTGGCAACACTAACCCCTTTTCTTAGTGGAAACACACAGCACAGTTCTCATCAATGAAACACACTCTGCTTCACAGCAAGAAGCACGCTCTTGCTTTCTATAGTCTCTAATTCAGCAGGAAACGTGAGTGTACCTAGACCAAATGAACGGAGTTTCCTACACATACGGACTATATCTAGTTCAACTATGCTTCTGAAACTGATACAAACTTCGGGTCCTCTAACATACAATGCTTTTCAGTTAAGAGCGAGAAACGTGTGAGCTAGGTGAAAAATGTAGCTTCATTTGAGCTGAAAAGTGTCTGTGTTTACTTGAAACAAAGTCTTGCTTTTAAGAAGACCCAAAGCCTGGGATTTAACTCCATTTCTGAAGGGA